>APFE031214237.1:101979-121256 GCA_000404065.3 Pinus taeda | reverse complement strand
TTTTTTTCAGAAAACTCCTAACGGAGGTTTACTCCTTCTTGATCAATACTGCAGTCGTCAAATCCTCAAAATGTCACTGCCGCCAAAAGTCCTGCGAAAATTATAGCCAGGCACAGGAACCCTTCACAACTACTCCAATCTGGTGGATCTGGATAGTGGATCACTACTACTGCTGATCGGATAGAGCTGCGGGACTGATGTCTACTACTGCTGCACTCGCTGATCTGGAATAGATGATGTGCGATCCCCCGATAGAAAGGGAACTATGGTCTTGAGGAGTGTCAGGTGCTACAGATCGCAATATACATAAGGGTCTGACAGTAGTACGGCCCAATGTTGCAGGGCTCTAACTAAGGAGGATCGACCGTACCCTTAGCTGTACAACCCGACTACCCTATCGTACGGGCGAGTAATCTCTCCGAGTGCTGTTCTCAGTGTACTGTAGCCACAAGACGGACGAAAGTTTATCTATGGCGAGGCTTCAAGGTAGCTATGGGGCTTCCTATATACCCAGAGGGTACGTGGAAGACAGTCCGTGCGCGGTTCTGTCTCATGCGCTACTACTCGAAGGGGTACCCACAGGGGTTACAAGGCAGTCCAACAGATGTGACCACCTCTTGTATTTCCTGCGTGCATGCCTCCCCAAATCCGTAGGTTTATGCGCTTAACGACAGATCCCGTGGTTTAAAGACGCCGGAACACGTCTCTAGCCAAATTTTTTTTTTCTAAAATTTGGAGATCCCACCGAGCCCTGGAAAGTGCTCTGATACCACTTGTTATGCTCTTAACCTGCAAATAATACCAAAACACAGAATATGCGAAGAAAAGATACCCAGAACACAGAATAGCAATGATTTTATTACTCAGAGAGAAATGTTCACAGGCCTCTTCGAGGGGGCAACCTCCAATAGAGCAGAGCTCGATTACAAACAAGACACGATACTCCTCGCAGGGAGTCTCTATCCTTTATATATGACTCACATGCAATACCACGGGCCAATACCGTGGGTTTTATTAATACCATCTATCTAATACTACCACCCATTTACCCTTTATTTAATACTACCACCCATTTGTAACTAACTGTGGTCCCTTCATTAATTGCGGGTTAACCACTTACAAATATTAATATGGGCTTTTATTGACTCTTGACTATGACGTGATCCCATGACATGAATAAGGGGGTTAGGGTGGGACCCTAACATTCTCGCCCTTCTATCTTGTTGCCTCCATGCTGGTGCATTTTGTTTTGGTTCATCATTCCTTTATCTAAAGAGCCGAATACCAGATCATGTTCAGGTCCGTGCAGCGAAGTTTTCGCTCCTGGGGAGGGCTTTGACGCCCCCCCCTGCGATGATTCCATAACGAACCTGGGAACCCTGCCGCTTTGATGCACGACCGGGCCCTTGGTTCAGCGTCTGCAGCTGATCAGAGAAGCGCAGACTGCACTGCGACATAGAACCCTAATCGCTTCTGCAGAGAACCCTAATCGCTTCTAACTTGATTGAAAAAAGATGCCACCCTAAATTGAGTTGAAGGCCTAGTTTTGTTTTTTTAGAAAGTTAGAAGCAATTTAAGAATCCTCTTTGCATCCATGTTGCATAAAAATTCTTATACATAAGATACCTATTCATGGTCATGTTTTTAATCAAGGAAAGCATTCATTTAATCAAGAGGGTAGGGTAGGGAGTATTTATTTTACTCTTGAGGTTATATGTTATAGATTAATTTTAGATTAGTTAAATCTTCCTCCATGATTCTCTGCATATACTACAATGCCAAGCCTTACATTGCTTAAAATAATGATTGTACGATAATGATTGTAAAATTTCTAGCAAAGTGATTAGTGATGCTCCTAGTAAAATATTAAAACTTGATAAGATAAATATGTACAAAGATCTCATTAAAAATAAAGGAAAAATGGTATATAAAAAGAAAGAAAGAGCAACTCATGCTCCTTTCTATGTCTAACCCTAGAAAATTTTGAAGGAAAACTCTGATTCTTGAGACTAAAGAAAATAATATGATTTCATTGAATAAATAGAATATTTACGTTAAAAACATTTATCATGATCCCTTAATGCCATGGACACCATTTCAATGCTTCTCTCTAGTATCATAACTTTTCTTTGGAGGAAAATGAGTTTTAGATAAGGTAGCTCACTAATTGGAACCTAAGAACATTGAAGCCTATCAAAGCTGAAATTTCTAAAATGGGAGGACCTATTCTCGTCTCATTGTTATCACATAAAAAATAATCACCTAGCCATAATTAATTAGGTGGATCTTAGTACACAATGTAGCATGAGTTTATACACGTTAAAACCTACTTTCACCTTTTTAAATAGCCTAAGGAACCACTTTTACTAAGTTATTTCAGTCAATTATTTTACCTACATGAGAATAACCCATAAACTCATTAATTTTACATTATTATCATATTTTTATCCATTAAAGTGGAAATAATTCAAAATATTCATTGGCATTTTCTCTTTCCATATGAATTATTCAATAAATTAGTTATTTATTAATTATTCCTTAATGTTTCAAACATTATCATAGAAATAATTTATTGAATAATTGTTTATAATTTATTTCAAACTTATTTTACCATTTCAACTTCAAAGGATTTATTAAACCCATTTATATATTAATTATTTCTTATCACTTTACCTATTTTATTAATTAACTCAATGAATCATTATTTTTTAAGTTAGTTATCTAAATAGATGTTAATAACCATTGGTTTGACCTTTTCCTTTCACAAATAGAAATAAAATATAAAAATTGGTTAGACCTTGATTTGGTCAATTTTTTGTTATTATTATTTCAACACATCAAATCTAACCTAACATTGTATTATAGATTGAGATTTTTCCTCATTATTTCAAATTACCATTATCATCATCCAACCTTTCATGCTATGACACTTGAGCATTCTCCACCAAAACATCATCTGTTTTTTGTTTTTGTCTTTGAATATTTTAACCGGTTTGGAGAGAGGGAATCACCACAACTGCAAATAAATGATCTCAAAGAACCCTACCAAGAAGGTGTTGTAGCTATTACAACACCCTCCAAAATTTTTCCTATATTCAATTTTGGAGCCTCCTTCTGGTCATGTGAATTGTCGTTTTGAGGTATTAAGGTCATCCATAGTCCCATTTTTCTAACTGTAAAGTCTTCTTCTAATATTATTAAGTTCCACAACTACTTCTCTTGCATACCCAACTTGTGAATCCCCTCAACCATGCACTCATTTCAAGTAGCTACTATGCACTTCATGATGATAGTTAATCATTGTCAACAATAACTTCACAACCTCTGGTGATTGATAGTACACATCTTGTGAAGACATGTTTATGCATGACCTAATGATAGTAACGACACAACCCCTTCTGGCAGAAAACTGCAGGGTCAACTATGTCAATCAACTGTGCAATATCTAGTGATAGAAACTATGTGTGCCTTGATAATAGGGATTTCACAATACTTTTTGGCAGTCAATTATGAAAATCCTTGTGATAAGCCGTTGTGAAATATCTTAAGGCAATTAACTACACAATCCACTGTGTCAGTCAAATGCGCAATTCCTAGAGATAGTCAAATGCACACTTCTTGGTGATAGATAGTGCACACTCCCTACGGATAATTAATTTGCACCACTTGATGATAGTGTTGGCACACTTTCTAAAGTTAGTGTTGTCACAAGTGGAATTTAACTAACCTTAGCTCCTAGAATTACAACTTGCATGTGCAAAAACCTAACGCTAACTCTATGAGTGCTTACTTATATAAGAAGCTAGTTCGAAGCTCATTATGACACTCATCTTTGGACCTCTATGAATTTCTTGAGCACAAGGACCTTTTGGTTACAAGTGTATCACTATTCTAGGTAAGTTTCACAACTATGGATTTTATTCACTTTTTATTTCACTCTTTTCAATTTTTCTTTTGCAAGTGTCGTTTATGCTTGAATTTTCTATTTGAAGTGTTGACTTTTCTATTTTTAGCTTTTACATGTGTCATTTCTATCTTGTGTGATTGTTTCTAGTGTGTCTCTTCATATTCTATGATGTTTCACATTTTTGTAATCATTGTGAGTGAATATATATGAATGCATGTTATTCCTCTGATTCTCATAATTATCTTTGCTTGTTGTTTATCCATACTTAGTTGGATTTCAAGCTGATTTTCATCCTATCTCCTCAACTACACATTTCTCGCTTCCGAGTAGCAGATCTCAAGCCTTCCTCTTTGTTGGTCCAACATGTGGAACTCCCAAGAATTTCCTCCCTTCAACTCCACATTGTACAACTCTAGTCATCAGTGATGCCATTCTTTCTCATTGTGATTGCGAATTGTTCAACCCCTAGCCTCAACTGTGCACTACATACTTCTAGCTAGTAACAAGTCATCTCCTTTTCCACTATTGATACAAACTACACAATCAAGTGGCCCTCTCTCCTATAAATTGCACGTTGCATAGTTCTATAGCTCATACCTCCACACTTGCCTCTTTATGATCAATCATGTGTAGTCTCTCCTCCTTTCCATTGCGCAGTGCACACTTCCAGTGACTAGTCAAGGTGCCTTACCTCTTGTGCTTATGGCTTCCAAAATATTCCTTTGCAGTAGTTGTATATTATGTTTTATAGCTTGTTAGAGTAAGTGGTTTGGTGGGACTAATTTTGTGTTTCCATGGCTGCATCTACACTTCTAGGTGATACATATTTAGAACACATCATCTTCTCATCTGCCACTAATACCATGCCTCCAATCACATGGAAAGGACCATCCGAGGAGGCCACCAAAAGAAGTATTTAAATGTCTTCATGTATGTTTCATTAGTGAAAGAGTAGTTTTTCAACTATACATATGTTTTTTTTCACATTGACAATTTGATTGAAAATCATTGTAAAAGCCATGCATAGAAGGAGACAATTATTTCAGTCATGTGTAAAGGACAGTGATATTTTTATCCATATGTATCTACATGTTATATTTTATATTGTGGTTGAAATATCCTACATACATGCATTGTATCTGATAGGTTGTTTCAGTAGCATTTTATGTTCGCATGCATTAGGAGGCGACACTATTTTTGTCATGTAAACACCTTGAGTGTAACTATTAATGCATAAAGAGAGAGTATGTGTTGGCTTGCCATGTAACGTGTCTATTGTTTTAGAAATTTATGCACTCATGTGTGCAAATATCAGCCTTGTACTCACTCATGTATTGGTGCATTGGTTGAGTGGTCCATCTCTTGGAGAGAGTTAAGAGTATTGGTCATACATTTGAAACAGTAGTGAGTATGATGTAATAGCCATATGTATCACAATGTATATCATCATTTTCATCCATGTACTCTCATATGAATCCATATAATATGTTAGTTCATAATTTGGTTGTTAGTAGATTGGTTCTAGAGTCAAGACAAAGAGTCATGCATCATGTCAACCATGTATTGATGTGAGTATTATTTGAGAGATGAGAGTTGTTACATCCATATTTAGGTTGATGGACATCATAAGTTTCATTCATGTGTGGGAATTTGTTGTCACTGTAGTCATGTATTATCATGTTCTTCTTATGGGTCATTGGTTCAGATATGTTTATGACATTCATGTATGAGAGAGAATTTGTGTTTCAGCGATATGTTAGTTTATTGGAGGCGTTGTGCAACTATGTTTTATCTATATTGTGGCCATTTATTAGGCCTACAAGTCTATGTACTTTCATTGTATATAATTGGGCCATGTACAGGTTAAATCCTTGGTCCATGTGGAGAAGCATCTTGTAAGTGACTAGGAGGCATTGGCAGAAACAAATGGTATGTACATCAAGATAGAAAGATTTCTTATTGCCCCATTATATGTTCACGAGGAGTATGTTCTACCTAGCAGCAAAAGGAAGCATGGTATGGTATCATTGACATAGAGGCATGGTGTTGGTTATGGCATGGAGGCATGTTGGTGTGTTGGCATACAAATATGATTCATTTTCTTTCACATATTAGTTGATATGAGCAATGTTTATCCATACTCATCCACTCTTTTCCATTGATGTTGAAGGGGAACAGTGACAACCATAAGGGGAGAATGAGATCATTTTTTAGTGATGTGGTTGTATATTGACGTGAGTGCTAAAGGGAGAGCATGTTGGACATGTTGTCTCATGGTGTTGGTATTGATGTCAACCTAGTAGTGGTGATCCTCATAATGTCCTAGTTGTTGTAACATACCTTCCTCCCAAGTCCACCCAAGAAACCAACCATCTGTGAAAACATGTGATGAGAAAGGTTACTAAGGGATTCAATCTCCTAAGTGACCTTAAGGAAATGGAATCATCAAAACTCATCAAACAAACCCATCCACATCAATAATTACACCCTCAGGAGACAAGTCACCCACTCAAACAACTTGTCCCTAAGTCCCACTGATGATTTAAGCCTTTTAACCCAAATTCGCTCCCATGCTATAGGCATGACAATGACCAACAACTCAAAGTTGCTCCCATAGGCCTCTGTGCCAGTGACTATGGAATTTTCTCAGCAGACCTGTGCCAACGACCACGAGATTTGAGCCACTTTTCTAGCCCAGAATCATGGCCTCTGCCTAGAACTTGCCACAACCATAAGAATCCATAAAAGACATGATAACAATGATGATAAATTAAAAATAAACCTCAGGATTAGGCTTGATCATCCCCAACTGAGACTAACATTCTGTCAAACAATTATCATTAATGCAACATATAGGTATAAGATACAAGACGAAGAATAAATGATTGATAAAACTCATGAAACATAACCAAACGAATCACCTCCTTCTCATTGGAACTAGTACATCATCAATTATGTCTCACATCCATTCATTTAATAGTTCCAAGTAAATACATGAAATAACCATGACATAAACCAGTCATTCAAAAATGCTTATAACTATCATACAACCATGTAAATACTAGAGATGTGACAACCATTAAATCCACATATAAACAAGTAAAAAAGTAAGAGAACTTAGCTTTTATTAATCATAGGAAAATCCGACCAGGTTCGGGACTTCTATGTACCACCCGGCCATAGACATGGTTGAACCAAATATCTCTTTCAGCCAGTCACCCCCATGCCATATTCCAAGCATGAATGTGGGATCTCATAGAATAAAAAATCTAAGAACAACCAAGGGAATCTATAGGTTAAACCACCTCCACCCTCATCAAGTTGTGATCAAACCAAAACTGGTGTTGCGATCAAAATAGAACCGAACTTGGAATGCCATCAGGAATCCATCACAATCCTTAAGGAATTTTTCATTTCCTTGTCTCTCAAGCTTTACCATAATCTAAACCAAATCATTAGGCCCTAAACCGAGACCATTATCTCAGGCTTTATCACAATCCAAACCTAGATCACTAGGCCCTAAACAAAAAATTCTCCTTCAATCTTTACCATATATCCCACCAAAACCGGTCAAGGGATTCCTAGGCCTTTGTGAATGGAAATTGAGACCACCTCTGCCCTGGATTCCGAAATCCATCCAGCAAACCAAAGCTCAAAAACAAAAATAAACATCCCAACATACCATGACATCCTGAAAAAGGCAAGTCTAGGCTGAAAACCCCTGTCATAAGATGACAAAACGATGTCACCAACAACAAGAGAACTGATATCATCAACAAATTGATCATCTAGATTAATTTACTAGATGGATCGAAGTACACCATGTAAAGCCAGTTTTACCATAGTAAAATTGCTTTCATTGTGAGAAATTACTTAATAAACCACCTTTGCTAAGTAATTTATAGTTAAACCCATGAAGAATAATTAAATAAATCACTAGTTATTTGATTTTCTTCTAGGAATAATTAATTAAACCATCGTTCAATTATTATTACTTGTCATATTTGACCCAATCATGGAAAATACATAGATAAATCATTAATTATCTTATTTTTCTATCAGGATAATTAATTAATCACTAATTAATTATTATTCTTTGTCAAATTTGGCTAAATCCCTTAGGAATAATTAAATAAATCATTATTTTTTTATTATTCCTTAACTAATTTCTTGAGATGACAAATAAATCATTTATTTATTTATTATTTATGGAAAAAAGTTAAAACACGTTTTCCCTCCTAAACAAATATAATAAAATATTCTAAGTGGTTATTCCAATAATGGGGTTAACAATATTTTATTATTTATCATTATTCGAGGATAACTCAATATTTTGTTATAAATAGAAGGGTTTTCCATTCATTTTTCACTTTTGATTATTTTCATTGTTGCACTCACTATTGTAACTCTGATTATTTTCATTGTCGCACACCATTATTTGCTGGGTTTACACATTATAGAGAAGAGAGACTCTACATAAGCTGAAGACGTTTGAAGATAGCCAAGAACCCATACCATAGACGGGGACTGGTAACATTTATTTGTTCCCTTCACATGGGTTATAATAAAATCTATTCTTTGTATATCTTGTTTCCATTGGATGATTGGAGTTATTATTGTTTCTTTTTTTTGTTTAACTATGATTGTGGCATAGATAAGGAATTTGGTAGGTTTTGCTTTTATCGGTTACTGCAGATCTACAATGTTTAGCAGCCATTTATATTATTGAGATCATTTGTCATCCACAATCTTAAGTGGGTTCTTTTCATACATATTTGAGAAGAAAACACTACAACAAAATTGGCAACTCCATTGGAGAATTTTCTGATTGTTACCAATCACAAAATTGGCGACTCCACTGGTTTTATACTTCAGCTCTGAAAACCTAGGTGACCTTCGGTTTTTAGCTTAGGGGTTTCTTTTTCAAGTCTCTTAATTTTTCCTAGATTTTTAATGCTATATCTATTAAATTTTTTACTTCCGCAAGCTTTCTGGTATTTTCCATAGGTCACAGGAACCAACTAGGACAAAGGTGACATTTTTTTCCAATATTTTCCGACCGAGATCCACAAAGCATAAATCACACTTTTTAGCCCAAAAACTATGATCTAGAGGCCAGAGTGCACCTTTCAACCCAAAAATTGCGATCTCACCTAAAAATAGGTCAGTACCTACGATTTTAGGGTTTCCGAGTTTTTGTCAAATATGTTTCTAGGTTTTGTAGAGAGTTGTTTATTGGGTTATTTGACCTTTGTCTCATCCTTCTTAGGCCTTTATCTATGTTGATTTACTTGTCAAAGTGGAATTTAGTCCCCCTAGGGCTTCTTGTATGCTTCCACCTTTATAGGAGGGGTTTAGCTGAGTGAGTAGTCTGACTTTCTGTAGTGCTTTCAGCCATATTTTCTAGATCTGTACCCTTCTATTTCATATCTATGAAGATATGTTGTCACCATCCATAGTTTCATATTACAACTTGTTTGGTCATTGGCTTTAGGGTCCCATTAGTTTCCCTAGGTGTTTGACCCATCTCCCTATCCTTTTGCATCGATCTTCCTCACTTGTTTTTTGTTGTTGCTACACCACTTTCCAGCAGCCTCATGTCATTTGATCCCAGTCGCAGTTACAATTATATCTATTGACCTTTTTTAGTGCGTTTTCCATCGATTTATCCACCAACCAGTGCTGTGTTTGCAAACCCAGTTTGGGTGGGGTTTAGTTAATTGTTTTTCTGTTAATTTTTTGTTGTTAATTTCAATTTCTTTTTAGCAATTTTTTTTTTTTTTTACAAACACGATATGGGCTTAATCAATAAATACACTTGCACACATGAGCAAACCTTAAGTGAAGGGCTCTTGATTTACACGACCAAGCCAAGATTTAACATAATAAATTCATCTCCGCTCATCGAGACAAAGGAACATTGTTGATCTCCCTTCACCATTTCCATGTCACGTGTGTCTTTCCCCCATTGCGCCACCAAGGCGTTTGTCAAGGAGACTATTAGGCCTTCACCCCTAGTTTCCTCTTGGGCATATTACCCATCCCCATTGGTTTTGAGTTCATGGCCCTCCGAGTCCACATACCGACTCTTCTCCTGGTTCATATGATTCCTCATCTAATTCCGAGCCTCCTTCACCACATATTTTCGCCATGTCTAGACCCACAACTAGTGCAGGAACCCAACTTGTTGTTGGCTCTTGTTCTATCCCGGTGGTCACATCACGCGGAACAGCCTCAGGAACTGTTTTGGTAGCCCCCATGCTCCCCTTTATGGTTGGGTTAAGTCTACCAGATTTTAGCTAGTTGATAAATGACCCCATACACCACGATCATGCTTAGCCTTCTATGTCAACTAAGCTTCCCTCAGACGTCCCAAAGTTTGAGGGTAACACTGGAGAGGATCCTACCAACCATGTTCAATCCTTCCACAAGTGGTGTTCGTCCAACTCCATTACCGATGACTCCATTCGTCTTTAGCTATTCCAATGCACACTCATTAGAGACACTGCAAAATGGTAGGTAGACCAGCCACTACATCTCATTCCGTTTTCACAATGCTTGCTAAAGCATTCCTCTCATATTTCCAGTTACCTCTCCGGTATGACACTGGTACGAAGCTATTGACCTCATTTTGTGAGTCCTCCGCCACTTGCCATTCTGACCATGTTCAAAAGTGGTGTCAAAGGAGGAGCACATCCAGTGCCCCACCCTTCAAAGACTGTGTCTATGTAGATTGGTTTCTTAGGATCCTTTTAGGAGCCATTGGAAAAGATGTCATGTCCCATTTTTCTCAGACCAAGGAAGAAGCTCTCCAAACCGCTCTAAGATATGACCTAATTTATGCACAACCTAGTTATGTCTATACCATCATTCTAGACCTCCCTCGTCTTGGAAGTGCCAGTTCACTGGGGGCATCTCACGCCGCCAACGATATCATTGGAACCCTTTCACATCCTTCGCCATATATTCAACAAAGTTATGGCTATCCATAGGGGGGCACCAGTTCCTCCAACATTTATGTCCCTCTTGCTAGCAACATGTTTTCGAGGCCCCAACTTGTCTACCAGACTGTTGCTTTGCCTTATGCACAACCGAGTGCTCCAGCCCCTTAAGCAATAACGCCACAACCTCCCATGCATCTTGAGCCCCTGTAGCGAGTGCCCCCTGAGGGTGAAGTGTTTACACAACAGAGTGCGACCAATCCCCAAAATTTAAGGAAAAAGAGTAAGGGGAAGGGTAACTAGGGTAACTAGGGTACTCAAGGTAATCAACCTAGTAAACCCCAAGGGAACCATCCTAACACCAACAACAAGGAATAGGGCATCCAACCCATGCAGAACAAGGTTATTCATACGAACAAGCCTTGTGCATGTTGTGGTGTACATGGCCATTCTACACATGAGTGTCCTCCATGCCCTTGGTCTTTTCACTGTGCAAAAACACATCCTCGCAATAAAGCTTTGGTTCCAAGCTTTATTTCATTCTGGGATTACATGTCTGTGTGGGTCCTCCCTAAGCCTTATCCATTGGTAATCGATTGTTACCTTGTGCATTGTCGTGCCTTGGAGCCATCTCAACCCGACATTTCCTGATATTTGCTCACTTAAGTTACCTCCAGGCTGAAGGTACAAGGATGGGTTGTCTTGGTGGGTTCGCTTGCTTTACTTGTGCACCAATCAATGAATAGGTCAATCTGAATATTAATGCCACATGTCCCTGATGTCTAGTCAGCCTGAAGTCTCCTCCTTTGCGCATTTTATAAACCTTCTGGGATAAGGCCTCCTGGATGATGTCATATTTACATCAAAAATTTCATGTGGTGCCTCTGGATAAGTGACACATGTCACTCATATTTGGCCCACTAGGGTATTTGAAAATGTTGAATATTCCTACCATGTTTCCTTTGTACTAACATCATGTTGATGTCATCTTGGGCCAATACAATTTTGACACATGTCCTCCCAAAGAGGAGAGAGAAAGGGCCCTGGGTCTTACGTTTTTCAACCAATTCATTTGCTAAATTTTTAAATAAAAAAAACATTGGATTCAAACATTTTATACTGTCACAACTACCACGACTACCTAATTTATTTACTATTTGTCTTTACTATCACTCTACTTCGCCATGATAGCCGAACCTAACATCATCCCAGGCCTTACCTCTTGCACTGCTTAAAATTCTTCCAGGAAAGCCTTCCTGGTCTTAGATTTCTAGTCGGGGAATCCTACTCCAAAACTCTTCCAATCAACTACAGTTGTCTCTATCGACCGTGCTTACATAATCCCAAGCTTGCATCATCCCTACTGCTCCTCTACAGTGAAACCTTTATTTTTTCCAGGAAGGTCCCTCCATGATAAGTTTACCATATGGCCCACCACTACAGAGCATATGCCAATCAAATGTGGCTGACACATTCTGACTCTACCCAAATTTACATCATCCCGAGCTTCCCTCATGCACACACCTTTTGAATCCTTCCACGGTACTCCCACCATGATGATTTGTTATGTGGGGGTCCATCATTAGCTAATTGAAACACTTTCTGCTACAATTTTTTCTACTCCACATCTTCCCATGCCTCCTTTAGCCACTCCACTAAAAGGATCCATCACATTTGGAAAAATTCCAAACTAAAACATGCTCCAAAGGGTCTTCCACCAAGTTAACTCTGCAGCTTTTAATTTTGGGGGTACTGAAATTTGACTGGCAATAGATTGCAATCCAGGAGGCCATTTTGAAACTTCCATATACCATTGAAAAGCTCGTTCAGAGCTCTTTCCATATAAGTGGGCCCCAACTATGTTTGAAGTGTTATTATGAGCTAGAAATGGCTTCAAAGATCCTACAACATCTCCACCTTTTCCTTCTACACACCTTGAGTTGATCTTCAATATTCTTGAGTTTTTCTCTATTGTTGCCTTCATCCTCATAACCTTTTCCGTTAATGAAAACACATTTCTAACATTATCATGGTTAAGAACATGTATTTCCTCCTAGGAGGACACTAGTGAAAATCTAGAATGGAGTAGCATATGTACACCTTTGTAGACTTTAGCAGTGACACTTCCCTTCTGCCACAAACAAGGGTGTCTCATACATGAATTTGATGTTTGGATCAACCACAATCTTAAAATTAAATTATTATTATTATATTTTATTATATTTGAAAATCCAATAAAAATATGATTTTAAGATGTAACATAGTTCCATCATAGTCAAAGGTTAAGTTGGATATTATAATTTTTACTAGTTTTTCATTTCTTGAACTCTAATTGGTGTTTCAAAATTTGGCAATAATTTCCTTTTGTGAGAGATCCATTTTTTTTGTTCTGAAGTGAGGGAGAATAATGATAAGATTAACTTGTTATGCCATTTCCTATTTTTTAATTATATTATATTAAATATTTTTCTTTGCATATTTTCACACAGACATTTGGTTTTGCATACATAGAAAGGCTCTACACATACTGGGATTTGAACTTGGGTTGTTTGTATGGTGTTGCCCCATACAAAACCTTAAATCACAATATAATATATCAAAATAATCTTATATTATGTCATTATTATTATTTTATTAATTTTGGTGAAATAATATTGTCAGGGAACCCAAGGGATCCATCTTACACATTTTTGGATGATGTCTTTGGTGAACCTTATGGAATAGGTTAAGCCATCTAATATATATGGATTTTGAACCAAACACCTATTAGCACAAAAGTAGACAAGTTACCAACGAAACTGGTGACAACCAATTCAAACAAAAGACATCTTTAAGTATCAATTTGAAAATATTCTCAAGCAAGAATGGCACATTCCTTCATCAACGTTCTCTTGCACATTGAGGCTTTTCTTTATAAGATGTTTAGAATTAGCTACACCAGTTTTGGTTTTGATTAGTTGAAACCTTGAATTTTCTTTATTACATAAAAAATAGTGATATAAGCATTTATTTTTCCCCCACATACTTGCAAATTTGTCTTCTTGTGTTGATGTTTTTCCATTTACACTACCTATAAGTAGTTATACCACTTTGGAATTGGAACAATTTGTACCGTGACTCACTATATTATTCAAAAACTAAGTTGTATATGGATTGATATTTGTCCCATTTAGTTGCAACAACCAAACCTTAACAAACTACATGTTTACACTGATTTTATTTCAAAGATTCTAAAAATCCTAAGCATATTATTCCAACTAAATATGTTCATGCCACGGACAATGGAATCAAACATTAACATGTCTTTTAAATACATGGGAGGAAAAATTAAATAAATATCTTTATTTCTTATTTTATAGCAACTACTATGCTTGTACTAATAAAGGGTTTAAGGAAGTCAAAGAAACTAATATATAGTTCCCTTTCAAAACTTCACATTCTAAGTGTCAAAGTGACATCTTCAACAAAATCTTCTCATTTAAGTAAATGCACAAGTGAATATGGGTAGGGATGTTACATTCAAATGGTGGAAAGGTTATTGATTTCCAAATTTTTTTTCATAATGTTTATCTCTAACCTTTTCTCTTCCACTTGGGGTGAAAGTTATTGGGGTAATAATCTTTGTTTCCCTATGCACAAATAATGTATTCATACACTTTTGCAAACTAAAACTCTATATAGCCTTAATGACTCTAAGGCAATTTTTGCTCCAATTAGTGTTTGTTAATTTTTCTCAAATTAATTTTTATAATTCATCTCTTCATATAGTTTTTTTTTTTCAACAAAAGATGGTAGAAAAAGTATTTTATGAAAGATTGCAACTAAGTGAATTGTCATAATTAAAAAAATTATGAGTTGAACAATTATGTTCATTCTCATGAAGCTTTGTGGTGACCAAGAAATTGGAGTTTATATTATAATGGATGAATCTTTATAGCCTAGGTTCTATTATAGTTTAGGAAGGGCTCTCTAGATGTCTTGAGCCTCCCTGCAATCCATGAAATAGGTAAAGAATGGGTTGCTAGTTTTTCTCATAAAAGAAGTTAGATTTGGACACCAAAAATAAATTGTTGCTTGTCCAATAAACCAAAGGACCCAAATAAAAACACATTTGAGTCACTGGAACCACCAAAAATGAAAACCCACTTGCAAATAGGAAAATTCAACCACACTATGGATGACACATGAGTAAAGTGGACCTTCAATATTAGAGACACGTTGGCTTTGAAAGCCAACTGAAAAAGTCAATGTACAAGAGCTAATATCCAATAATCAGAGCATGGAAACCTAAGCCATACTCCCTTAAGCCTAAATTATAGAGAATCATCCATATATAAGGGTAGAATCTTACCAAAATTTTATCATTACTCCTATCTATAGAATGCATATTAATGACCAATTCCATTATACCACCACAATTAAAACAAATCTAGAAAAAAACATTCACATAGCATGCTAGACTCAATAGTGTGCACATGAAAGGGTGATCTACAAATCTCATTGGATCCCTTCAAATCATAAGCATTCCATCCATGTTGATTGTACACCCTGTGGTTAAATATCTAAGGGTACAAGTATGATTTCATAACAAGATAGGATTTAATTAATGTGAGGGTACAAATCATGATTTGATAATGAGATAGATAAAGGGATGTGTTGAAAATAGAACATCCCTATTTTCCTTAATATCCCTTATTCAAGTTCTGAGCTCTAATTGAATTAAGTTATTATTTATTTTTTTTCATCTCGAGGAAGTCAGAAGATCAATATGTCTTAGAAACAACTAGATTTCTTACAATATAGATATATAATAGATGTGATCCTATTATCATAAGGGAGGGATTTCAAAGCCATTAGATTGATTAGTAAACTTAAATCCCCAATAACCACTAGACTCCTTATTCCAATTTAAAATGTAAGGAGTAGGCCCTAAAAACGAGTGCTATCTTCAACTTGGTTATTCAAAGATTATTAACGACCCCATGTAAAGTTTGTTTCCAGGCTTCCTTGGAGATGAAGAATGATCCTCCCCCCACATACAAACCCTCCATCTTTTAGTCTAGTTAATGAGATATTTATAAGCTTTTGGGAAAGTCTTAAGCACTAATAGGCATGCCATATGAACCTTCATGTTTTCATATCAAGGTTCTATAGCAAGCATATTTTATGGCATGTTTGTTTGGCACTTAAGACTTGTTAAAGATTTTGTAAGAGAAAGCTAATTTTGTAGTTAAATGACTTTTCTTCTTCTAATTCTTTCTAGGGAACAAGTGCTTGGGAAAAGCCCCCAGTGTAGTTGTCCTCATTTAGAGGATTGTACCCAAGTAGAATATATAGTCTTCATTGATCGATTCATGAGGAGAAACATGTCACAATTGTGGGCTTTGAACTAGGATAGATATAATAATAAATTTTCCCTACACAATAACTGGAGTTAGATCTACTTGAGGAAATGACCTCATTTTTACTATAACTTGATATGAGTCAGGTAGAAATTTCAAGTACTATAGTCATTTAATAAATAATCAAAGATCATTGCATGGTGGAACAATGTCCTGAGGGATTTTGACCCATCTTAAATATACTAAAATGATAAAAACTTTAAATAAATAGGAACTTAGATTTTATTATTATCAAGTATGGCAAAAGTTTATTACAAAGTTAAATAAGTCCACTTTTATATAACAATTTTATATAATTTTATTTTACATATTTTTTAAATAAATTAATGTATCATAATTATATAATTTTTATATTTCTAAAAACAATAATATTTAATTTATAATATTGTGTTATATAAGCACATTTTTATTAAGTCCGTTATTTTTAATATGTATTTAAAGTAATTTCAAAACAAATTTAATATTATATGATATTTTTTTTCTACGCAATTTAATTAAAAAAAACCTTCGTAGTAGGTTTAATAAAAAAAAATTAGGTCCTAGGGGGTAGCTCAATTGGTGATAGAAGTAATGTGAAATATGTGAAAATTGATAGATCCAGGGTTCAAATCTCCTTGGTTGTGACCCAGAAAGGAGGACATGTCATAGATGCCCAAATGTTTACTAGTAGCTATATGTATGCACTTTATTTTAATCCTAAGTGCCCATAAACCAACCTAGATCCATCTTAACTTTGGATCTATCAAGTGCTGAGAAGGATCAAATCTCTCGAGGTGAGAATCTCTTTATTGACTACAAAAATTGAGGAAAGTTTTTCACCGCGAGAGATTTGTTCCCTCTCAACAATTGATGGATCTGGAGTTAAGATGGATATAGGTTGCTTTCAGTAGTGTGCAACCAAGGAAAATATATCGAACATATGATTAATTTTATCAATAATATATGCAAATTCATATAATATTAATATTATCATTTTAAATATGCTAAATATGTCTAAGATTTATCTGGTCATTTCAATTTTAAATTTTCTTAGTTACCTCAGTTAATTGAGATGATAAATATTGTTAATAACTTTAATAGTGAAAAATGATGAAATAAGAAATTTAAGTGCAAAATGAAAATGTAATAGTGTTTAATGATAGAAAATGTGAAAAATAAGAAGGGAGTCAATTACAAATACTCTTAATTGTGATCAATCTCAAACTATTTTATTGTACTATTCTTATTGTCACCCTTATTAGTTTTGTCATATTTTCATATCGATTTCATGAAAATGACAATTGAAATCGTAAACCATTTAAATAGTTAGCTTGAACTATTGTATTAAACATCATACCTTGTCTCTCTTTCTCTCCAATATTAATAGGTTGAATCAATATAACACAAAAGTCAATGTATATTGTCAATAATTTTTTTTCCTTACACCGAAATCAATGCACATTGTTAATCCACTCACTTTAAAATTAATGTACCATCACACATCCAATTATATCAAATTAGAAATCAACATCTACACTGAAATCAATGCATCTAATGAAAGAAATCAAATAAGAATAGAAAACAACATGTACATTGAAATCAATGCATCTAATGTAAGTAAGAAAATAGTATTAGAAATCAACATCTATATTCAAATCAATGCATCTAGTGCAATTAAGCAAATAATATTATAAACCAATAGATGCATTGAATTCAATGCATCTAGTGCAAGCTATCAAATAGGATTAGAAACCACCATCTACACTGAAATCGATGCATTTAGTTCAAGAAATCAAATAGAATAGAAATCATCTACATTGAAATCAATGCATCTAGTGCAACCAATCAAATATGATTAGAAATCAACATATACACTCAAATCAATGCATCTAGTGCAAGAAGTCTTGTTCCCTCTCTCCCCCTCCATCTATATCTATATCTTTCTCCATCTCTCCTTTGTCTCTCTATCTCAGCCCCGCAAAATCACACGCTATCTCACTCATCCATGAAAAATGTTTTTCCTGCCCTCCCTATCTCCATCTCTCTCTTCTTCCCTCTCTTCACCTTCCATCTATATCTATATCTCACTCTATCTCTTTATATCACCCGCAAAACATACACTCTCTTTCTCCAATCTACCTATATATCACTCCCTCCTCCTTTACCTCCTTCTCACCCCCTTCTCTTCATCTCCCTGACTTCTATCTCACTTCCCTCTTGTTGTCCACTCTCCCTCCTTCTCTCTCCACATTTCTCTCTCTTTGTATTTTTCTGACCTCCATCCCTCTCCCCCTTAATTTCCATATCTCTTTCCCTGCCTCTCTCCACTCTCTCACATCCTCTCTCTCTTCCTTCCTCTCCCACCACTCTCTCTCTCTCTATATCTTCACCCTCCAACTCTATTACTATATGCCTCTCTCTTTACTTCTCTCCCCATTTTTCTCCATCTCTCCTTATTTGTCTCATTATCTCACCCCCAAACATAAATACTCTCTCTCCCTTTTAACTCCTTCTCTCTCTCCACTTCTCACTTTCTGTGACTTTCTTCTTCCCTCCCTCTCTCCCCACCAAGCTCCGTCTCTATATCGCTCCCTCTCTCCTCTTCTCTCTCAAGTATTCTATCTCATCCTTCCTCTCTCTCCCTTTATCTCCTACCCCCCTTGGCTTCCCCCATCTACCTCTCTCTTTCTCTCTCTCCCCTCCAATCCTCTCTCTTCTCCCATCACTATATTCCTCTCTCTCAAGTCCTCTCTCTTGTCCTTCCTCTGTCCCCCCCTCTCTTTTCCCTCTAATCCTTTATCTTCATCCATCAATCACTCACTCACTCTCTCTCTCTAACCGTGTTACTATATTCTTCCCTTTCTCCTTCTCTCTCCTTCTCTCTCGCCTTGTCTCCATATCTCATTTTTTGTCTCTTAATCTCACCCCTAAACATACACACTCTCTCTCCACCTCTCCCTTGTGACTTCCTCTTTCTCTCTCTCCACTTCTCACTCTCTATTTCTTTCTTCTTCCCTTCCTCTCTCCCCCTCCAACTCCATCTCTCTA
>APFE031214237.1:86990-100230 GCA_000404065.3 Pinus taeda | reverse complement strand
TTAGTTTACGGTTTACATGTTAAATATCTACTATATTCTAATATATAGTAAAATTAATAGAAACATTGTAAATTTGGTAGAAAATTGTGTTAATACTAACAAAGAGTAAAAATTGTAATGTTTAATTTCTATAGTGAAAAATTATTTATATGATTATGACACATATATATTTATATTCATGCAAATATATTAGGTTATATTTGATTTAGTGTATATTAATTGTAACTTACAAGAGCTTTTGTGGGTTGATTGTTGTGTGAAGTAAAAAAATAATTACATAATCATCCTACCTAAATTTATGTAAAAATGTATAAATTTGGGTGGGAAGTAACCTTACTAACTTTGCATTTTTATTTTATTACTCTTACCTATATCTATGTTTAAACACATCATTTTTGGTGGGTAATAACTCCCAATAAGTATGCTTATTTACATTTAAATCCTATCTATTTTGGTGCAAGACTTGCTTAAACTATGATGTGTAATAACTCGTAACTAAATTTATTTACAAAGTATAAAGAATATCAAAACTTTCCTAAATGTCTCGATATATAAATTCTTAAACAATAAATTTCCAAATTCTATTTCAATTTCAAAATATTTATCACAATTTCTATATTTTCAACTTTCTCTACAATCTTGTAATAATCCTCTTCATGCTACTTTTTAATCACAAAAATAAAATTTAAAAAATATTAAAAAACAAACACAGACAAACTTAATTTAAATTTAATATTATCCCATAATTATCATCCAATTATTACTTTATGTTAAATGAGATAAGCCACATAATTTTAAATAACATCACTTCATACCCATAAATCCCTAAGTTTTGAAAATCCAAATGAACATCATCCATGCCTTATTTCTTTATAGAAGTAGGTGTGAGGAAAAAATATAAGAATTGGTTATAATTAAAGTTGTAGAAGATCTTAATAAAGACATTCAATTTCATTATATTTTATGGATAATTTTTTAATTAATTTTTAAAACACTAAAAAAATTGAAATTCTTCTAATAAAAATTACTAGAAATATTAAATAAAAGCATCTATTCATTTTAAATTTTAAGTATTTATAAATATAATAATATTTAAAATATATTTTTAAATGTATAATATAAAACCTTAAATATTTTTTTTAAGTTTACCTTGTAATAGATGAACATTTTGTTATTAAAGAAATGGTGTAGCTTATATTATCAGTGTTTTTTTTTTTTTCTCTGCAAAAGACTAAACTATTTTCTATTAACTGGTAAGCGTAAATTTACAGTAGGGGGCAGTTGTCGAAGCCTGCGCATCCCATATGTTACAAAAATTCCCCGACAGAGAGAAGCTGGGGATTACATCCATGAAACTGAACAGATCATCATCCATAGAAACTGAACAAACAGCCAAATGCCTTGGCTTTACAGACAAACTGAGAAAGAGAAAGAGAATACTGAGAATATTGAGAAACTGAGAGAGAGAGAGCTGAGACCAAAACAACTGCATCCGCCGCGGCTGGATAATCTCCAAAAAGAGCCAACACCCATAGATGGCCGCCCAAAAACCAAAAAAGGCAGACATAGATGCCAACCGTTCAGCATTCGTCGTCCCCATGTGTTTCTGCATCTGGCTGACATGCGTCATCGTGGCTGTGCCCTTCCTTGCCATGCTCCACGTTGCCTTCCTGCTCCCTGTCTGTGTTGCCAGCTTCGGGGTCCAGGAAGAGGTTGATGCAATCGCTCAGAGGAGGGACTGGAGAAGGCGAGTCGACCTGAATTACCGACACATCCTCTGTTTTGGCAGCCATGGTAAACTGGGCCGAGGAGTGGTCACTGTTATCGGAGGAATTGGGGTTTATGCAGGTTATTGGAGGAACCTGGTTGATTTCCTCCGTCATCAAGATGGTAATTTGGGCAGAAACCAGGGGGCGGTTCAGGTTACTCTGGAATTTGAAATGGGTGGACTGGAAGGCGCTGTTGGGTATCAGATGGCGGCCTGGGTTGGAAGCAGGGGAATCCTACGGAGGAGAAGTCAAATTGATGGTGGTTAGCTGAGGGGTGGAGTGAGGGTGTGCATCATGTCGTTTGCTGCTGCCCGACTTATCGCCGAAGCGAGAACGCTTCCCCGATCTTTTCATGGTGGAGAGGAGGAGTGAAATGGTGAGCGAAGCGGAGAGGGAACCGGGGATGCTCCGCAGAGCAAGCAAAGACCACAGACGAAGATGCAAGGCCGAACAGGGATTCAAGGCCGAACAGAGAACAATTGAAATACTGAAACTTAAAACCGAACCAGAGAAATTGCAATTGCCGCGAATGAGGCACTTACCCCCACCTGAAAGCTGAATTCTGGAACGAGGAGCACCGGCGACGTTGAAAGGCTGCCAATTCGAGCTTAGACTAGCTCGAAGGCAGGGCTCCCAAACAATTTCACCCACCGAACTCACCATAAACCGCACAGACCAAACTTCAGTTACAGGCATAATGAAAATCTTACCGAGCTGCTTCCTGTAAATACCAATCCTAAGGCTGCATCGGGCTCCGCTCGCCATTAATGGCGCTGTCCTGCACCGTGCCATGGTCATAACAACCATCGTCCCGCCTCCAAACTGTGTCTGGGGCTCCACGCTGCTCAGAAGGTGGCAGCCTCATGCGTCTTAAGTGCGCATGAATGCCAGTTAAGACGGCATTAACACCCGGATCCAGGATAGTATTATCAATGTTAAATTATTATATCAATATCATTTTTTTTAAAGAATAAAATGATTTTTTTTTAATATTTAAATAGGGATTTACATCTTTTCATTTAGAAGGGTAATATGGAAATTCTTTATCATAATTTTACTAGATCCTTATGTTATCATTAGTGGGTTTTTTATTAAGCATCATATATAAAAAATAATGATGATGATTGTTAATGTCTACTAACTTATATGGTTTACCAGACCTTAAGAAGGTAAGAGTTGATTAATTATAGTTTTTTAGCATTTTATTTCTCTGCTAGAAAATAAGTGAGATAAGAGTTCGCAAATCATCAAAGTTTTTCTAACATAAAAAGATGATAAGAAGGTTGGTGGTGTGATGAATATTTGTCAAATTAGATTCAATGTGATTTTAAGACAAACTCTCTAAGAGAAAGTGCTTTCCATCTTAAACACTCCTAGGATTCAATAAGTGACAAACTCTTTCATCCCATGACATTCTCAAAACCGACCAACTCCTAGTTTCATTACTAAACTCATGAGAATTAGTTCTCATCTCAAAAATATTCATTTTCTTCTTAAAATTTGCTAAGACATAACAATAAATTTTATTTTCAAGATTGGCATTGATCAACTCCTTATAATGTCATCGCTTCCTTTTTATCTCTATCTTTTTATTTCCTCACAACTTCTCCATAAACTTGGAAGTAATAATATCTTTTATATTATCCACATTTCCCAAGATGGCCACCTCCTTTATTCCCCAATGGTACAACAAATTTAGGATTCCTTATGGCACCCTCAGTTGAGTTGAAGGTCTAGTTTTTTTTTTTTACAGAGTTAGAAGAAATTTAAGAATCCTCTTGGCATCCATGTTGCATAAAAATTCTTATACATAAGATACCTATTCATGGTCATGTTTTGAATCAGGGAAAGCCTTCCTTTATTCGAAAGAGTAGGGTAGGGAGTATTTATTTTACTCTTGAGGTTATATGCTATAGATTACTCTTAGATTAGTTAAAACTTCCTCCATGATTCTCTGCATATACTACAACGCCAAGCCTTACATTGCTTAAAATAATGATTGTAAAATTGTGGATTAGTACGATAATGATTGTAAAATTGCTAGCAAAGTGATTAGTGATGCTCCTAGTAAAACATTAAAACTTGATAAGATAAATATGTACAAAGATCTCATTAAAAAGAAAGGAAAATGCTATATAAAAAGAAAGAAAGAGCAACTCATGTACCTTTCTATGTCTAATCCTAGAAAATTTTGAAGGAAAACTCCAATTCCTAAGACTAAAGAAAATAATATGATTCCATTGAAGAACTAGAATATTTACCTTAAAAAAATTTATGGTGATCCCTTAATGCCATGGACACAATTTGGAGGAAAATGAGTTTTAGATAAAGTAGCTCACTAATTGGAACCTAAGAATATTGAAGCCTACCAAAGCTGAAATTTATAAAATGGGAGAACCTATTCTCATCTCATTGATATCACATAAAATGTAATCACCTACCAATATTTAATTAGGTGGATCTGAGTACACAATGTAGTATGAGTTTATACACATTAAAACCTACTTTCACCTTATGAAATAACCTAAGGAACCACTTTTACCAAGTTATTTCAGTCAATTATTTTATTTTACCTACATGAGAATAACCCATAAGTTCATTAATTTTACATTATTATCATATTTTTATCCATTAAAGTGGAAATAATTCAAAATATTTTCATTGGCATTTTCTCTTTCCATATGAATTTTTCAATAAATAAATTATTTATTGATTATTCCTTAATGTTTCAAACATTATCATAGATATAATTTATTAAATCATTATTTATAAATTATTTTGAACTTAGTAGCCGTTAGATTGTTTTAGCCGTTGGAGTCTCTACTTAGACTATTTAACTCGCTGATCTGGATCTGTATCTTCAACTCGTCCTGATGATGAACCACATTGGTTGGTTCGAAACGCGTCGACCAAAGTCTTTCTTATGTGATTTACGCTGAAGCTCTCCTTACAACTATTTTGAACTTATTTTACCATTTCACCTTCAAGGAATTTATTAAACCCATTTATTTATTAATTATTTCTTATCACTTTACCTATTTTTATTAATTAACTCAATGAATCATTATTTTTTAAGTTAGTTACCTAAATAAATATTAATAACCATTTTTTTGACCTTTTCCTCTCACAGATAGATATACAATACAAAAATTGGTTAGATCTTGATTTTGTCAAACACTTTTTTTATTATTTCACCACATCAAATCTAACCTAACATTGTATTATAGATAGATATTTTTCCACATTATTTCACATGACCGTTATCATCATCCAAACTTTCATGCTATGACATTTGAGTGTTCTCCACAAGGACATCATCTATTTTTTACTTTTGTTTTTGAATCTTTTAACCGTTTTGGAGAGAGGGAATCACCACAACTACAAATAAAGGATCTCAAAGAACCTTACCAAGAATATGCTGTAGTTGTTACAATGCCGTCCAAATTTTTTCCTATATTCAATTTTGGAGCCTCCTTCTAGTCATGTGAATTGTCATTTTGAGGTATTAAGGTCATCCATAGTCTTATTTTTCTAAGTGTCAAGTCTTCTTCTAATATTCTCAAGTCTTTTATTGAGAATGTGTTGTAGCAGTTTTTATTGTTTTCCCATCCTTGTGGACTATTCTTTAAACATAAGTTTCAGTGTTAGGTTCATGTGTCTTTGCACGGTGAACCTGGACCCCCTAATTTTTCTACTTCCCCAACTCTTGTGAATCATGAGACACCACTAATGTTAGAGGAGGAATATACTACTCCTTTTGTTCTTTGTCCTCCTCCTTTTCTAGTTCTGATGAGGGCACCTCCCTTTGGTGACAATAGAGTTGGGAAATATACAAATCAAATTCCTAATTCATCTTCTCATTCTTCTTTCATTTTTCATGACTTAGATTCAATGGAGGAAATCCCAGAATGGCTCATGAAGCCCATGGTGAACACTAAATTCCTCATTCCACAAGATGATGATATTATTCATAACTCTAGCCTTGAATCTGATATGAATTTCTATTATCCTCCATCATCTACATTCCATGACTCTTTGTACTATGATATGCCTAATCAATTTTCTCCACCAACTAGTTTTCTACACTATCTTGATTTTGGAGTTGTTGGTTCAAATTGTGATCAAATATAAGGCAACCACATTACATAGGCAGAGGAGCAGGAAGGTGAAGATGCTTTTAATATTTCTTCTCTTTTTCAAGATCCTCTGTGTGAATATCATGTGCTTCCATTCCTAGAAGATTTCCAATCTGCTAATATTAGTAGAAAATCAAATGAAATCAATGCTTTTGATCAATCCATAGCCTTGGGAAACAATCATTCTGATGATGATGACTCTATTTATGTTTGTGATAAAAAATTCCTTGGTGAATCATATAATCTTTTGGTTCCTCTAGAAGATGTTTACCTAACAAAATCATATCTGTAATTTTATCTAGCCAAAGAAAAATTCCTTATTGAAACTTCCTCTTCATCTCACTATCCCTTCTTCTCTACCATTTGCGATGCATCTAATTTCAACAAAGATACTCAATACACTTCAAGTTCTTCACATGATGTGTTAACTTCTAAATTGACATAAGGTGGTGAGATTATCCATGAAGAAAATGAAAACAATCGAATCATTGGGTACTCTTTCCATCCCTCATCATCTCTTCTCTTGCATGAAGACAACTTTCCAAACCATCCTGCTCATGAAATTTCTCTTATTCATACATCTTTAGATTTGCGATCAGATGAATCTTTCAACTTGAGTAATCTAGTTGTTGAAGTTAAAAAATATGGTCAAGTTAGTGACAATGATGGCTTCCATTCAGTGAGAAGTGGTCTTATTGAAACAAGTGGTAGTAGTTATCTTCACACCATTCACAATCTGGTTCAATCTTCATGATGCGATTTTACAGTCCTTGAATGTTTTAGGACAAGCCAAGCATTCGAGGCACTTCAACTTTCATTGATTGCTATGTCAATATCTCACAACTCTGGTAAGACCCCTAAATTAAGTCAGGTCTAGTTTTCTTTGCAAAAATCTTCTTTCTACATGGTTTCACTCGATGTAAATTCTTTCTTGAAATATATTTGGCATTGTGGATATGATCTTTCAAACTTTCAAGATTTGATTTCTGATCAGATTCAAGATGATTCATATTCATGCAAGTCTCCTATATAAAATTCATGTTTAGAATGCATATCTCTCATAGAATCATGGAACTACGAATTTGATTATTCTAAATATTATCTTTGGCCAAAGGAGTCATACCTCTCACACTCTTTGAAAAAAGCAACTCCTGAACCTTCTTGCAAATATTATTATGCTAGTCCTTTTCTTCATAACACCAGAAATCCTCTTGAGAACGAGTGAATGCACCTATTGTTTGACGAATCAAATTCATCTTCACTTGTTTTACCCTGACTGGTTTCATGTGTTTGTTATACTAGCGATCATTTTTTACTTCTTTCGACGATTATGATGCTAGTGCAGTGTGTAACTAGTTACATGAAAATGGTTTGTTACACTCGTCACATGAGGAAGATGATTCTATTATGCAGAGCATTTGTGAAACTATTCAAATTTATTTATCTTTGGTAATTACAAACTAGGAATATGATTCTTAATCAGCTCATCTGATTGTGATTCTTTTTCTGATGACTATCATTCAACTTACTATTTTCCCATAAACACATCCAATGACAATCATTTTTCATCCTTTTATTTTTATGGTTTAACATTTGACAATTCGGGTACTTGTCAAGCGATTGAGGCACTTTTGCATTCATGGATGGTTATGTCAAATCCTCACTATCTTGACATGCCTATTAAATATGATAAGATCTATTTTTACTCACAATATTTTCATCGTAATCCTCTGCCTCTAATTAAAAAATGATCTTTCAAAATATTTTGGTATTTTCAAGAGGATTATGATGAATTTTATGATCCAATCGTTGAATGGTTGGAACAATCTTACCTAGGAATCTCTACCGCAAATAACAAGTTTTTATATTTCCTCACGCTTTCTAAAGAGTTTGGTCTATATGGAGACACATTCACGGAAGTTTCTAAGGTTTGTTGAATAATGGTTTTCATTAAAAAGGCAAGAATATAAACTGATTAGAAGTGGTGGCTATGGCCCATATTTCTGCTGACAGGAAATGCCTTCAACTTTTGTGCAAACTTTCAATTTCTTATTTTTTCTATTTCACGTCATTTTATATTTGTTTCAATCGATCAAATCTTTTTCATTGCAATTCGGGAATAATAATGGTGGATACAATGGAAATTCCATTATACGTGACCTCAACCTTCTAGTTGGTTAGGTTAGGAGTAGGCCTAGTTGCATTTTAGCTTACCTGCACATTCAACATGCATTCATTTCTTGTGGTTTGTTTTGTGCTTTCTATTTTTGGTTTCACACACTATTTTGGTTTAGGCACTTTTTATCTTGTCTTCTAGTTTTGTTTCCCAGTTGCTTGTTGTATTTCCTTTCATTTTATGAGACCTTTTCATGGAGATGATCTGTTGGCCCAAAGGGGAATGTGGAAAAATAGAAAGGACTTTGTGACACTACAACATTCGGCTAATTCTTTGTCCTTCTTCCTTTTCTTGGTTACATCTTTTGGTCTATGATGTTCAAACAAAAAATAAAATCCATGCGTTAATAAATCCTTGTGTTGAACCATGATCTCCATGTTTATTCCCAAAACCTCATGCCTACACTCAGGTTTTTATGTTTCAGTGTTTTTAGGCTGATCCAATCAAGTAGAGAAGGATAAAGGGAAAATATAAATTTGAAAACCAATATAAAACCTCTGTTGCTCTCAATAACTTGGGATCCGTCTTCCGCTAAAAAAATAAGTGTCGATGCACAGTCTTATATAAAATAAATAGATAAAGGAAAAAGTAGAGAAAGAATACCTACGTAGAAGGGTGAAGAAAGAAACTTCATAGGGGTACTATCCAGGCATGCTGGTAGTAAAGCAATGTTTGTTTCACTGAAGTGGATTCGCTAGGGTACTGGCCATGCATACTAGCAGTGGAGCAATAAAAGAGATGAAAAACTATACTCAGAAAATCTAAAGATTGTGAACTTAATTACCCTATCCTGATTTGAAACATTGTGTGATAGTTGAACCCTATAATTTCTTATTTTTTACACTCATTTTTCACCTTAATCCTTCCTTTTTGACCTTCATAAGTTACAATATGGGTATAATTTTACAAATTTGAAGAATAACAAGTATATAATCATCATATATTTCATAAGTTTCATTTTTCTTTATTATTTAACTTAATATCTACCTAAGCTACAGAATTACGGTGATTTGTCGCTCATAAAAAATTCTATAGCTAGATCCAAGGTTTTGTAGGTTGTGGAGATCCATCCGAGAAATAGGGCATATGGGTGGCTGGAAAATAATGAGGAAAATGGTTCATTTCTATTTGCAAAAGGTGGATCAATGAAAAAGGCACCTTATCAATTTGGTTAAACGATAAGTCAAATGACGTAGAAGGCAGATCAAGCGAGCGAGATGCATATTTTTCATTTCATGGTTTTCTACGTTGTTAGAAAATCATGAATAAAATCATGATATATTAGCTCTTAGGATAATTATATCTGATGTTGATTAGCATAGGCATAAATCTCTAAAAACATTTATTTCATAAGGATTTTATAAATATGCCTCTTGACATAGTTGAACGAGACGGGAATTACATTTGTGAAGTACTCTATTTTGATATAAAAACTATGTTTCAACTCCATTGCTTGTTGTGCATTCCAATGCGTCAATAGTCATTTCATGAAAGATTTATAGCATTACCTTCTTCTCGTAGGAGGCCCCCCTCGAGATAGTAAGTTTTTGTCTATTAACAATTAGTATTTCCACACATATTTATTTTATATTTTTTCAATTCATTTGAGTGTTTAAGTTTTGATTTTTAGATACAAAATTAAAATTGTTTTGCTAATCATTTTATTGTTCAGGAAATGAGAGACTTCAGATGCACATGGATATAACATAATTCAAAATAGCAATAGGAGTTTAAAGCTTTATATTGCAGTAGTTTTTAATTACAGAATTAATCTTTTCATAGAGATATATTCATTTATGTGTGGAAGAGGTGGTGAACAGGGAGAGGAGAAGCTAGAGGATATCCAAAACCTTTTGGATTACCTATCCTCGATTAAGATAAAACAACTACAATGAAAAATATATCACCCTCCATCCTTCCAAATTTTCATGGATTAAGGAGTGAGGATACTGGAAAAAAAATTCTTTGAATTTGAAGTCTTGTGTAGATCTTATGATTACTTTCTTAACACTCAAAAGTTGAAATTGTTTCTAACAACTCTTAAGGATGCAACATCAAAATGGTTTATGGGCATAGGAGTACATTCTATAAGATCATGGGAACAAATGAAAACTACATTCTTAATGAAATACAAGGATTAATGTATGCTCCATAATATTAAAGATGAATTCTTTAAAATGATGCAAAAAGAAGATGAAAATATTGAAGATTTGATTGAAAGATTTGCTTATAATGTTAAAAGGGCTAAAATGCATAATATAGATGAAGAAACTTTGAAAGCTCTCTTATTAAAATCCATCATAAATGAGTGGATTGATCTTCTCAATTTGATGGGTAAGGGAGATATTTCTCAATTATCATTTGGAGAAAATTATGAATTATGCATACTCATTTCAAGAGGTAAAGAAAGAAATGGGAAAAATCCAAGAGACCCTGTCATGTCTAGGATTAATAAATCTGCAATTGGGACAATAAGTAGGGCTGAACTAGGAAATTTGCTTGGCAACTTAAAAAAATAAATTTGGGGAGTCTTAGTGAAAAAATAAACACCCTTAAAGTAAAATACAAGCAAAAGGTTGAAAATGTTGCATTATCTATGTTTTGTCCAAAATGTAGAAAGAAGCATGCTTTGAGAGAATGCCCTCTTGACTTAAAAAGTGTAGAAACCTGTGTTATATGTGCAGAAAATCATGATACAAAGGAATGTCCTACAATAACAGGTCTTAAAGTTTTCTATCGAGAGGAAGTAATACCAAATCAAGTAGAACCCCTATTGTTTTTGCTAAGACACCATGGAAAAATTCACAACCAAATATGACCCAAGGTTTTAACACTCAAACATATGAACAACCATCACAAAGCAATTGGACTACACGCATGGCTTGGAAAACGTGGCCTCAACCTTGGGCACAAGGATGGAAAAATCCTTATGGTAATTAGCCTCAATATCCTCAATATCAACAATCAAACCCTGTTTTTCCACCATAATATTTTCCTCAGCTTGTTCAACCAACTCAACCTCATAATCCAAATCCACAAGTTTCATTACCATTTCCACAAAGACGAAATCAATTTCTTGCTCAACCACTTCCAAATCTGAATAATAATAAAAATTCAGAACTTGTTTACAATGTAGACGGAAAAAATCTGCAAACCTACATGATAACTCTGTTATATCTAAACAATGTCCAAATTAGATTTGGTAGAGTATTGGGAAAGAAGTCACCATTAGTTGTTACTTAGGAATCTTAAAAACAAAATATTTCTGAGGAAGAGACATCTCTTCATCAAGAGGAAAAATATCAAAAGAAAACCACCCCTACACATTCTAATGATATTCAAATAAACTCAACTCCCATCATAAAACAACCTTCAGTTTTTGTTCAAACATCACCTTTTCCTGACAGATTGAAAATTGATAAAGGGGTAGGAAAATAGATTATGTTGCCTAATTATGATATGATAGATGAAGTAAATAATGTTTACATTAAAATTCCTCTGATACAATCTATCAAAGAAATACCAATATTTTCAAAGACAATCAGGGAGTTAAGTATTAAAAGACTAGCAAGAAAGAGGAAATAAGTCATAAGAATTCAGTTAGTTGGAAAACTTGCAAATATCATGATGGGAAAAATAATAATTTAGAAATGTCTTGATCCAGGAAGTCCCATTGTGAAAACACACATCAATGTTATTGAAACTCCAAATACATTGATTGATTTAGGAGTAGCTATAAACATCATGAGTAAACAAATTGAATCAATTAAAACTTCTTAATATTTCAAGAGAACTTTAGGTTGAAGAAACCCTCAAAAAAGAAATTTATGGGTTAGAAGTATTGAATAGACATCTAAAACATCAGAATGAAGTAGTAAAGGCACACAATGAAATCGACAGAGCATATAATGACAATATACTACTACACCTTGGTATGTGGCACAAGAAAATTAAGAAATCCATAGCTCTAAACAAATTTCTTAAGAGGAAGATTATGGGCCTAAAACACAAAATTCTGATGAAGAAGTCGACGATGAAAATCACTACTAAGAAATCAAGGAGGACTAATTTGGATATCCTTGCTCAAGTATCTGAAGAGGTTCAGTAACAAAAAGGACTTGCAAATTTTGAAATTTTTCATGAGGACATGCAATATCTTCCGTGTGGGTTAATGTCGAACCCCATAATTGCTTCTTTCTTACACTCCTTTTTCACCTTAATCCTTCCTTTTTGACCTTCACAAGTTACAATCTAGGTATTAATTTACAAGTTTGAAGCATAACATGTATATAATCATCATATATTTCATAATTGTCACATGTCTTTATTATTTAACTTAATATCTACCTAAGCTACCATATTACAGTGATTCTACAACTGATAAACATTTTTGCAGCTAGATCCAAGGTTCGATAGGTTGCGAAGCTCCATCTGAGAAACAGGGCATATGGGTGGCTAGAAAATAATGAGGACAATAATTCATTTCTATTTTCAGAAGATGGATCAATGAAAAAGGCACCTTATTAGTCTAGTCAAAGGATAAGTTAAATGACATAGAAGGTAGATCAAGTGAGCGAGATGCAGATTTTGAGTTTCATGATTTGCTACGTTGTTAGCAAATCATGAATAAAATCATGATATCTTATCTCTTAGGATAATTATAGTTGATGTTGATTAGCATAGGCAACAAAGTTACCAATCAAACGATAACTATTACCCCTAACCACAAAACCCCAAAAAACATGAAAAAACAACCTAACAATGAAGTGTGTTGATGCTGGAATAACTTTTTTTTTGCAAGGTAAATATTCAACATTTGTTAAAAATTGAAGTAAAAGCCATTTTTTTGTATGCAAAAAACACCCTGAAAATTAAAAGTGTTGATGGTAGAATAACATCTCCTTTGTTTCAGGGTAAATTGTGAACATTTTTTAATAATGACATTAAAGATAAAATATCATGACTCTAAAAAATCTTAAACTTTTTACTATATGCATGGCATTAAAGATAAAATATCATGTCTCCTCAAAATTCCAACCATTTTAGGTATGATATTAAAGATAAAATATCATGTCTTTGAAAAACCTTAAAATTCCAATGATGACATTAAAGATAAAATATCACCTCTATGGAAAGCCTTAAAATTCCAACGATTTCCA
>APFE031214237.1:61371-86069 GCA_000404065.3 Pinus taeda | reverse complement strand
AACAAAAAAAACATTCAACGGCAAGTCCTCCGCTATTAAGTTCACCATGGAAAAAGAGGTCAATGGTAGCCTCCCTTTCCTAGATATTCTTATTTCTAGGAAGAAGGACGGCTCTCTCTCCCTCGCGGTGTACAGAAAGAAAACGCACACAGAGCAATATCTTCATGTCGATTCCCATCATTTCCCGACTCAAAAGATGGGCGTTCTTAACACCCTAGCTACGCGTGCCCTCATGATTTCGGATAAGGAGAGCCTGGATGGAGAGAGATCTCACCTCCTTGATGTCTTTGTGGAAAACGGATATAGTAGGCAAGTTGGGCGGAAGGCTTTCCTTAGAGCCTCCAAAAATGCGTTGAGTAAGAAAGATCCCAAGGAACGCCATCCAGGTGTCCATCTTCCCTATATCCAAGGAACCACGGACAAGATTGCTCGGATCCTTAGAAAGTTTGATATTACCTCTACCTTCAGGCCCCTCAGAACGATTCGTAATTCCCTACGATCGGTGAAGGATCCTGTTAACCCCAAGGACTTGAAGGGAGTTTATCTGATTCCTTGCTCTTGTGGGACACCCTATATAGGGGAAACAGGGCGCTCCATCTAGCAGAGAATTTGCGAGCATACAGCAGACCTGAGACATGGAAGAACAAAGTCCTCAGCCTTAGCAGAGCATGTGGACAAGACTAAGCATCATGTCTGCATTGAGGAGGCCAAAGTCATTGCCAGGGTGGATCGGTTCCTTCATCGCAAGTTAAGGGAAGCTATTGAAATTGAACGAAGACCCAACAATCTCAACCGAGATGATGGTTGGAAGGTAAGTAGAAGTTGGATCTCTGCCCTATCATCTTAGGGTTTCTACCTTCCCCCTTCGGTTCATCCAGGGTGCTTTCTTCGTGTTGATATCGTCTAATTCTTTTCGAATTTATATTCATTTATCGCTGGCAGCTCCATATTCTAGCCTTTTTATTATGTTCCTCCGGTATTTATTTATGATTAATATTCGGATTTTATGTAGAAATATGATTTTCTCTTTGATGAGGGCTAATGTGAGTCCTTTGCTTGTCATTTATTTTATTCCTTTGGTCATTATTATAGGTATATATAAATTATGATAATTATGTTAATGTTATTCTTATTTATTTGTGTGATTGCTAAACTTTAAACTTTTATTTTCCGCTCTTTTTAGCCTTTCCAAATATTTTTCTATCACAAATTATATATATATATATATATAATCTCAGTAAATTAATTAAATTATTTAATAAACATTCACACTTACTTTTCAATCTAACCTCGTAAGATGGATATTATTAATTGTAAATTTAATAATCTTATAAACAGGTAAAATAGGATATTACATCAATGGTAAGGAGTATAATTTTACTAACAAATTATCATACCTTTAATAAACATTCATATATATAGTTAGTTATTAATTTAATAACTTATGACCATTAAAATTATATATTTATTCTTATTTTAACCTAACATCCTATTTTTTTGGAATATGAATGGATTTCAAGTAACCATTAGTATTACTATATTAATAACATAAAGTTATTTAATTAAATAAATTACTTGTGATACTATTCATTTTACCTAATTTTACTTATTTCTAGAAATAAAATAATATTAAATATAAAAAAATGAGAATAATAAAATTTATTAATATAATTTTTACCTTGGTCCTAGGGTCAAAAATAGCCGTTTTGTAGCCGTTGGAGTCTCTGCTCTGTCTATTTAGCATGCTAGGCCAGATCTGTCTTCAACTTGTCCTGACGATGAACCACACTAGTTGGTTCGAAACGCATCGACAAAGGTCATTTACATGTGATTTACGCCGAAGCTCTTCTTACAACTATGATGGATCACAGAAGCCTCAATTCTACAATATTAATGAGATAAATAAAAAAAACAAACAACCCAAAAAAACATTAAAATAAAATAAATAAAAATATTAAAAAACCAATAAAAAGCATGAAAATCTTTAAAATAAATAAAATAAGAAAAATATATTTCAAAAAATAAACAATAAAAAAACATATTAAAAAATAAATTGAAAAAGATAAACATCACAAAAAATTCAAATAAAAAAAAACAAAAAAAAAAAAAAGGAAACTCAATAAAAAAAACACTAATTAATGGAAAGAAAATAAACAATAAAAACATCAAAAAACAAGTTTTTTAAATTAAATATAATTAAAATAATAGAATAAAAGTAAATAGTTACAATAAAAAAATTAAAAAAAAAATATATATATCTAATCTATATATATATATATATATCTTATAATATATATATATATATAAAATAAAAAAAAAAGAAAAATATTGAAACCAAAAACAAAAAATCAGTTTAAATAACTATAAAAAAAAAACCTTTAAAAAAGATTAAAACATTCAAAAATTATGTGTGAGTGTCATCTTATGAAGCAAGTTTGAAGTTTCTTTCAAACAAGATGAAATTGTTATTTAAGCAAAGAAAGCAGAATTTATTTCATTTGATATAAGCCATTTGTTTACTTATATAGGCATAGAGAAACATGTGAATTTTGAGAACTCAAATTGATTTAGGCATTAAATAAGCGATAAAGAATTCTAGCACATATAGTGCACAGACATTTCATCAATTTGCTAGCCCTTGTTGATAATTTTATGCAAGTAATTTAACATCAATTAAATTACCAAACACCAAGTAAAGGAATAAAGGAGACTATGTTTATGAACAAGGTAAGTGGCGAAGCCATGATAATATCAACAATGAATCAATACTTCATGAAGAAGTAGACCTTGCACGAAAGAATTGACCAAGGTGGAGATGATGGAGTTTTATCAATGTGTCGCCAAGTGCTGTCGCTGTGATAACCACCCTCCAAAATTTGGCTACACTCGAATTTTGGAGACTACTATGGATCTTACGATCAGTCGTTTTCTACACCCTTCTTTGTCAATGATGCTTTTGGGCTCCTTTCTTGGATTGGAAGTGTCGAAGTCACTTGCTCACACATGCTTAGTCGACAACAAGGGCATGAGTGCATTATTTTACACAAGTTTGAATGAGCATAGCATGGTTTATCAAGATTGTGCATGTTTGATGTCCAATCCATGTCGATAGTTAGTGTGCACTAACATTGACAACTTCTCACTTTTAGTTGTGCTTGTATTTCTATTTCGGTGACTTTTGCAAATTGTCACTTTCACGCAATTTTGTTTTTGTAAGTATCATTTTCATGTTTTCGATTGTCACTTTCACTTGATTTTACTCTGATTAGTGTTGTTTTCCTTTTATATTTTCTCTAGCATGTGTTACTTTCGTTGTTGCTCATATATCACAAGTGTCATTTGCACTGTAGCAATCGTCATCTTTTTGCATGTTATGTGTCGCACGATGTACATAAGCTTGTTTTGGTGGTTTTAAGAAGTTATATTGGTGCAAATAAGTTGACCTTACAATGTATACATCTGTCGCACTCACTTCCAAAGTTTTGAGCACTATCACATAAGTGTTGTCATTGTGTGATGTAGGTAAGTTCCCTCTGCAGACATAGACAACCCCTCTAGCCCTAGAGGGGGTCTAGTCATAGCAAGAAAAACAAAATAGCTAATTCCTTAAATAGTTTTTGTTGAAGAGGCCTACATTATATTGGTGTTTGATGAAGTCTTCATCACGTCGCTTCAGCTATTGCTTTCTTCTCCTTAATGAATGGTTCACCCAAAACAACATATGAAAATGACAAAACACATAATAGAGCATAACAACGAACTATCTACTTATAGAGTCAAGGAACCATAATCTATCAACATACATTTCATACATGATATAGGAAATAACCATTGACTGTATTAATATGAAAAAAAACAAAGCTTACAACCACTCCTTGATGTCGCAAGCTTCCTTGAAGGGTCTGATCAGTATGTCTCCATAAGCATTCACTCTGAAAGGTCTCCTAGAAATATTGATGACTCTCTCTCTCATCCAACAGAACAAGTATGAAACTAAGGAAATCAAAACAAGGCTTCCTTCTTACAAAACCATTTTACACTCTCAATCCACAACAACAATCCAAACTATAAGCTATCAATCCAATAAGCTAAGAACTAGCACACCAAAATCTCAACTAGCACTCTAAGAACTAGTTGATCATAGTCATGGAGGATGCTTTTATAAGAGGAGGAGCCTCCATAAATGAGGGGAGAGGAAGCTTATCTTCAAGGGAGGTTACTCAAAAGGCAGAACCACCATCTCAAATGAGGAGAGGCGAACTTATTTGACCCAACAACCAGTTCCAGAACCACCCAAAAGTATTATGTTTGAACTAATTAACCATATCTGGTTTCCATAGGTCAAACATTGAGACTCAGAGACGACATCGCAAGGCGTTAGTGCATTCTGGGTTATCGTCGCAGGCAGGATACTGATGACCTACGATGGCCCATAAAATTTGACCGTCGCTGAGAATAGATGTACTCTTGTGATGGTGTTGCGATGTTCTCGTTCACTCTTGGTCATTGTCATAGAGAGGATACTGATGTCCTGCGACGATCTTGAAACATAGGTAAAAAGGGTCAACTTTAGGATTAATGAGCATGGTTAATCTTCTTGAGTGATATGGAAGATGTGGACACATATTTTGATGTATGACACAGAGAAAATGCCATTTAAAGACCGACTCAACCTGGGATTAGGGGGATGCAGGGTCGGTGAAAAAATATTGTGTAACATATGCCCCATAAAGCATGAAGGCCGAGAGAGTGGGAGGGGTGAAATGCTTTACAAAACCATAACTGAACCGGAACACCATCACGGAAAAATTGCAGAAGTAAGTACAACTGATATCTTTGATAGTGAAGGAAGTACACGTAGTCGAGGTATGGGTGTAGCCATCCAAAAGACAAATAGAACTGGTCTGTGGTATGGACGCAACCATCCAATCGAAAAGACCATATGAAAACATAGGTATGGTCACAACCATCCAAAAATACTCAAGTGTGGTCGTAGCCATCCAATCAAAAGAGTCATGTATAAATAATCCTCGGAACCTGAACTTTTGTGATCTGAGCCCAGGATCTTGAATTCTGACCTGCCCATCGTACAATTTCTAATATGCAAATAAATGTGTTGAAGTTGAGCATACTAGAAAATCACTTGATTACTGACCAATGATGTGGATCGTTAACAAGTGTGAGAGAGACCACCAGTAATGTCAATGGTTCTCAAGGTACTGCTAGTACAATCCATAAAATGTGAAGAATGATCTGGAGTCAAACACTTTTAAAATCACCAGATCAATGACCAATGATGCAAGTTTATCGTCGAATGCGTAGAACTTGCCATTGACGCATGCAAGCACCAAGGTACTGGAAAGAAGTCTCTAGATAAACTTCCTGGATAATGAGTTGATGTCGACAAGAAGTGACCTGTCATAGGAGGGCCATAATGTTTCCCACATCAATGATGCAAGACAAAGGAACAAGATGTAGATGGATGAAACATAGAATCAGAGGAGGATGTAAGGGAAAAAACTGCAGAAGGATTAAACTCTTGAACATATTGACGACACAACTCTGGAATGTGGTAGTATTTTGGTACCAAGGGATCGAAGGTCATGAGGAGACAGTAGGGATTGAATGGAATGAGGAAAAATGAAGAACCCAAATCTCAGAAGACCAATGATGAAGTGAGGATATCCCAAACCCGGTGAGAATAAAAAAGTGTTTCTATTCAAGAGCGACAAGATTCCATAAGTAATCAACAGAATATTTCCAAATTTTTCCCCCACAATTGCTAGCGAGTACCCCAGTTATTTTTGAAACACAATCTTGAAGGAGATAGCATATGCTTGCAATATAAGTTCGTCCTTCGGACAAATCCAACCTAGTCAAATTTTAACAAGCCCTAGGGAGGAGAAGCTCGGGTCTCATCATGGTGACGAGTCCAATGTCGTTAGGGTTTAACGAATCCAAAATAGGTAAAAATCAGAGTCTTTTTCGTGTTTAGAGAGTTTGAAAAAGACACAGAAAAGAAAACTCCAAAGGGGCCCTTTTTGTATGTTTCTGTCTGTCAAGCCCGAAAAGGTAGAAAATGATACTCCAGAGAACTACTTGACCATTTCAGTCAAGGAGTACTTTTTGTAAATAGTGCCTCCAGCCCGAAAAAGTAAAAAACTTACTGGGGACATGATGTTTCTTAACCATTAACGAGCTTGAAATGACAAGGGCTTGACAATCTTTTCATGTTTCAAAAGTCAGAAAAAAGCTTAAATTTGACTCGGAAAGGATTTTTCGGTATTGATAGAGTATATAATTCATACATCGATCATCGCCAATGCTCGAAAGACCTGTCGCTACACAAGAAAATGCAAGCATAAGATCTGCCTCACAAAAACACACATATAGGCCAAAACCCTAATTTCAAAACCTAAGGAAACCCTAATTTTTTGAAAAAAAGGTTATAAAAGAGTCACTATGGTAAAAAACCAATTTACTTGTGTTTTTTACTGTGGTAAAAACTTCAAACATTGTGTACCTTGTGAAACTGGGCAATCGATTCTGGGAGGCTCATTGGTCCATTGCCTTTCGCGCTTCTTCTAGGTAAATACCCTATCCCTACCTTTTTTTTTCGCCAAAATTAGATGCAATTTCATGTTTTAGACCAAGGTTTAAAGGAAGTTTTTGGACAAAAATTTTGCCTCGGTCATCACAAGTTTCACCCTTAGGGTTGCGATGACCGAGAAATTTGCATAGGGCAAAAACGAGATTGTTGCAGGAAAGTGATGTACACGTACGATGACCCAAGAATTTGTGAACTATGCAAATCAGCCGATTGCAGCTATTTTAAGAACAATCGCGACGAGCACCAGAACCCAAAAAGCTAAATTTATAATCAGTTTTAAAAGGCGAAAATGGTTGGATGGATTTTAACAAAGGGATGCTTATGCATGTAGGGATAAACAATGGCGTTCGTATGGAAAGAACGTACCCATGACCATGATGATGAGATGGGAATGGCATATCTTCAAGTTCTAACATCCTAAGAAATTGTGGGCTACTAAAGTCCTTCCTGAGACCACTGCTAAGAGCACAAATGGATCTCTTAGAATATTTGATTCAAGCATGGAATCCAAACAAAGGAAAATTGATCATCCCTGGGCAAGAAATTGAGTTTGATGCCACAGACATCTACTTTTTGACTAGATTGTCAAGGAGAGGAGAGATGTCCCGCATGGTGGGAACTCGAGTTACTGGAGACTCGATGGACGCACTTATTCCAAGAATATGCCCCCTAGGAACACGAAAACCATCAACAAGTGGCAAGCTAGAAATTGTCACTGTTAATGATTTGTCACTATAGGTGTTTTTATTCAACATAACCAGAGTAGCTAGCTCCCAAGCCCAACATGAGGTGAACAAAACGCAACTATGGTTAGCCCAAGACTGCTTGAATCCCACTATGTTTAACTGGGAAGAGGTCATGTCTCTCAATATGAAGAGACAACTGACTAAGTGCCATCAGGGTGAGGCAAAACAGTTTGGCTACAGCTCAATCTTAATATCGCTTATGATGGAATGAGTACCAATTCTCTAGAGACAAGACATGACGGTGGGATGGCTATGGCCATGGCAGACAAAGATAACTCGATGGGTGCTCGTGATGCCATGAGGAGGCGGTGGCCAGCCTACATCATGGGGTCTGAAATTTGTTGAATGGATGAACTGTCAACAAGTCATATTCGAGGATTGTTCATATGCTAGGATGGACTTTAGGGGCAATCCAGACATGCTACTTCCACCTGGCGAATAGTGGGACGACAGAGGTAAAACACTCAGCTTGAATGAAAAACGTTTGTAATTTTTTGTTATTTTTGGATTTTAAAATATACATGCCCTAATTATTATGTTCAATTCATTACAGATGTTGGACCTAAGAGATTAGTAGGTCTCTCTACTACTACCAGGAGAGCTAACAAAGAGATTGTCTTACCACCTCTGGGTGGGGATGTTGAGGAGGAGATAGCCCGGAACCTAGAGGGCTTGACTAAGGGGATCCTAGACTATAGAGGATTCGAGAAGATTCCCAGGCAGTACCAACAACACACCACAGGTGTGTCGAACAGGATACACTGGGTGCTTTGATGCGTGGTCCGAGTAGTAGTCTGCTACAGGGAGCATAATGCATAGTAGACTTCTAGGTTTCTTTTCTGTAGATTTTTGAGAGACATGTGTCTCACGATGTAACTGAACAAACATATTTTTTGGACACACACACACACACACACACACACACACACACACACAGATATATATATATATATATATATTGAGCACAACGGTGCGCAACACGTGATATACATCTATCTATGTTTTACTATATCTAGTTTTTGTGTCTGAATGCTTGTTTATGATTTATAATTTGTGCAAATGTCTATCTAATACATAATTCAATAATGCATCAGTCAATATCTTTAACATCTGCATAAAAGACAAAAGACATAATAAGCAAGAAATTTCTTTACACACCAAACCAAAAAAGGTACATCGGTGCATGGGTTCATTTTTGCACAAGCTCGAACCATGGAGAACTATGCTTGGATTTGGTTTCATGTTTACACAAGCTTGAAACGAAAAACTATGCTTGAATAAGGTTCGCATGCCCCCAACATAATGATCAAATCGAGGTACATGCCCCCTAAGCTTCATTGCATTCAACGAGGTGGATGTAATGAAGGTTCACTTTCGAGATCCAGGAAAGACTCGACTGGGATTTTACAAGATCTCAATCAAAGGCTCGATTGGGAAAAGGGAGGTGTTTCATTTTTTAACGAGGTCCACACAAGATGAAGAACTATCCTTGAGATGCCTTGATTCATTTTTTTAAATGACCTTGACACAAGACAAGGAACGATACTTCATACTCCTTGTTTCATTTTTTAACGAGGTTGACACAAGATCACGAACTATCCTCACAACATTAGTTTCATTTTTTAACGAGGTTGACACAAGAAAAAACTATCCTCCAGACTTGTTGTGTCATTTTTTAATGAGGTTGACACAAGAAAAGAACTATCCTTAGTGAAATTGTTCATGGACCATATGAAAACAATGCTCCCAAGAGGTCTTCACTAGATAGAAGGAACACGCTTCAGGAGGAATATGGTTCATTGGGTACCAATGACAGATCAGGTTCCAATTCCCCCAGTACATGGTGTACGAGACCATCTGCGTGATCATCAACAGATGTAGAGACGGAACGGGTAGCCACATAATTGACCTGTGGCGGGGAAGGTACCACTTGAAAAAAATAGTCGATAGGGGATGATGGTGGCAAAGGAGGTACTTGATGACCAAAGAATGACAATTGATCTATAGTCACAATTCTTTCATCATGTGGGAAACAAACCACATGGAAAAGCGAAGAAACAAGAGCTCCCATGACATAAATATAGTCGCAGCTACGGAGAAGATTGAAATCCAATGCACCTTGGACGACCATCACGTCTATATAGATGGTTTTACCTCCCAAAGTAATAGGGAACTTTGGAAGGATCCCTAAGGGTTGACTGGTTCCTCTGTCGAAAGCCAACAAATTCTGGGTGACAGGTACAAGCTGTGGGGAGCCCAAAGCTTGCCAAGTAGTGGAAGACATGAGGCTAACAAAGACACCTTCATCCAAGAGAGTGCCAGGTACTGCCATATTATGGGTGTGTACTGTGATCTGAAAAGGCACATAAGATGGGAGGTGGAAAGCAGTCAAGTGACTCCAATCGAAGGAAACGATAGAACTACTTGGTGGGGGCATCATATGATTTCCCCATGCTCTGCAAGAATAAAAGAAGGACTCTCTTGATCAGTTGAGACAAGAGAGTCACTCTTTGATTCAGGAGAAACTAACGAGGCAAGAAGAACATGAGCAGTATGATCATTATGCACTTCCGGAACAAAGTGAACAACTAGTGCAAAATCAAGTCGACACTTTTTCTGACCAATGGTGGTTGGGAACAGACACAACATAGTTATGTTCAGGAGGAATAGGATGAGAAAGAGATGAATCTAAGTCAATCTATGCATGAATCGGGGGAGAGTCAGAAGAAAACCTCTGATAACCAATAAGAAGTTGGGGTTGAGGAATTGCCAGGTTTTCAAAAATGATGGAAGCTTTATCCATGAGAGGACAAAGGTGAAGAAGGTGTGCACCTTCACATAACCTACAGGGAAACCGAATCTTCCCTTTCTTCTTACCATCACTGGCCAAGAGTGTAACATCAACATGATCTCCAGAGGTTGATGAGGATGGTCAATCTGCAATCTGAGACAATACCTCCAAGACTCTGGGAATGTCAGGGTAGTCTCAGAGGAAATGGTCACCCTTGTACAACTTACAAGGAAATTTGACCTTCCGTAGAGGATCACAAGGTTTTTCTACCGGAGGTGTACTCAGAGCAATAGTTGCACGAGTGGCCTCTCGCTTAGCCAACTTCTTGTTCATCTTCCTCTTCTTCTTCTTAGCCTCCTGATTACCAGATTTAGAACTTTTAGCAGGCAAAGTAGAAGGGGAGGGTGAAGAAATAGGGGAATAAGGTGAAGGGTCAACCCTAGAATCATCTTGTCATGATTCAAATGAAGGAGATGGCAGAACAAGAGTCGGGACTCTCGAGACCACCAAGGTTGAAAACAACCAAACATGTAAACCATTGGTTAACCTAGGTAGGGACAACGTCGCCATATAAGGAGCACCAACATTTCTAAAAGAAGGTAACGGACCACGATTCCCATCCGGGGGGAGACCTTGATTGGTAGACTCTAGAAATGTTGCCATTGGAATCGACCTTGAAAGGAATGCTAACTTTGACCAAGAATATTTCATGGGTAATTAATTTTACAACATTGAAACAAAACTTTTCCCTTTCATATTTTAAGGGTTGAGAAAAGGACGAAAGATGACTCTATCTATTTCGACGTTTAATGAGCCTACATGTACAAGTGCGCAGATGATCCTTTTGCTTTTAAAGAGTCGAAAAGGAATGAAAGTGACTGCTTTGGAAACTCTAGACAAGAGGGTTTACCAGACAAATCATATAACTGCAATATACACCTTGGTGATAAATGAAAGAGAAATGACCAAGGACTTTCCATATGGTAGTCAATCTTCCCAAATGTTGTGTTTGGTGCCTTATGACTTGTAAGGCAGTAGACTCAACTTCCTATGGATAATAGGATGATAACCTAGTGGGGTCTCCCAATATATACGCGACAGTACGGGGAGCACAAATCCGTACTAGCATCTATTGTATCACAAAAGGAGGAATCACCCAACCTTAGTGAGAATAATAGGAACTAGGTTTAACGACGCCAGAACACGTCTCTAGCTTAGACCTTTAGATATGTGATCATTAAGTTCCAATGTGTTTTTAAGTTCATTTAATAGATTTTAATAGTTAATCTTGAATTAAGTCTCAATTTCAAGGCCTTACTGAATGGGTCTTTAGCACTCCTAGAATGCATCTAGATGAGAAAAAAAACATTCATTCCTTTCATTGAATGACTACTTAAATGAGACTAAGGAGTTCATTCAATAACAAGAAAATGAAAGAACAACAACGCAAGCAAGTAATCCAATCAATAGGAAACACAATGCATCGATTTTCGCTTATCTCGCTACCACTATCACGAAAAATATGAATTTCGCTTTTCAATTCCTAATCATAAGGAATCCACTAATGCAAACATGCTTTCATTTTCGTATACTATATGAGTACAATTGTTTTTTATTTTTGGAATAAATAACAAGCAAGTTAATGCACAACCCGACTGATCAAAAGGAAAATGTAATCTATGCTTCAATAGTGAATGGAAATCAAATCAACGCAACAAGCTAGTTCAATGACCAATCACTATGGATCAACCAAGAAGATGGGAAAGTAGCAAGAGAACAACTTCAAACAAGTCAACAAGACTATTGTGGATGTAGTGCAGAATCTTGGAAGGACAAGCAACCCAAAACAAGTGAATTCTTGACAAAACCCTAAAAGATTTAGGTCATAGCCCATAAAACTAAAACTCATACAAACGGAACCAAGAAAGATATTCCCTAGCAAACATAGCCAAAACAAGCTTAATAAAATGTAAGAGACAACAAAGGACAAGCTACACTGGCCTATTCAGGAGGCAGGGCTGTAAAAAAGCAACCCTACAGGAATCGTCACAGGGGTAAGACTGACAACATGAGACGATCGCCAAATTGTGACAGGCACGACACTAGCAACTGAGTGACGTCCGATTTCAGGAATCTTCGTAGCTGTATGATGGAATATCTGCGATGTACAACTTGGGTAAAGAGGACAGGAGTGAATCGTCATAGCTGTTATGAATTAAACATCGACGAATTCAATAGAGAGGGAAAACAAGGCAAAAAAAGCTGAAGGACACCAGCCTTATCACTTAGACAGTGAGATGGACTACCAGATCTACTCAAGTGATCCAAAGCAATGATGGTTCAGTTCCAAATAAGGAGGCACTATGTAATTCAATAAAAAATAAATCAAGAGCAAAGGCAAGAGACAACACACAAAAGGATCCCCAGCAAAGTCACCAACTTGTGATGCAGGTAAGTTCCCTCTGCGGACAAAGACAACCCCTCTAGCCCTAGAGTGGGTCTAGTCATAGCAAGACAAAGACAATAGCTAATTCCTTAAATAGTTTTCATTGAAGAGGCATACGTTATACCGGTGTTTGATTAAGTCTTCGTCACATCGCTTTAGTATCACTTTCTTCTCCTTAAGGAATGGTTCACCTGAAACAACATATGAAAACGATAAAACACATAATAGATCACAACAACAAACTATCTACTTATAGAGTCAATGAACCATAAGCTATCAACATAAATTTCATACATGATATAGGAAATAACCATTGATTATATTAATATGAACAACAACAAAGCTTACAACCACGCTTCGACATCGCAAGCTTCCTTGAAGGGTCCGATCAGTATGTCTCCATAAGCATTCACTCTTAAAGGTCTCCGAGAAATACTGATGACTCTCTCTCTCACCCAAAACCACAAGTATGAAACTAAGGCAGTGACAACAAGGCTTCCTTCTTGCAAACCATTTTACACTCTCAATCCACAACAACAATCCAAATTGTGAGCTATCAATCCAACAAGCTAAGAACTAGCACACCAAAAGCTCAACTAGCACTCTAAGAACTAGCTGATCATAGTCATGGAGGATGCTTTTATAAGCGGAGGAGCCTCCATAAATGAGGGGAGAGGAAGCTTATCTTCAAGGGAGGTTACTCAAAAATGGAACCACCATCTCAAATGAGGAGAGACGAACTTCTTTGACCCAACAACCAGTTCTAGAACCACCCAAAAGTATTATGTTTGAACTAATTTTCCATATATGGGTCATCGCAGGTCAAACACTAAGACTCAGAGACGATTTCGCAAGGAGTTAGTGCATTCTGGGCTATTTTTGCAGGCAGGATAATGATGACTTGTGATGACACATAAAAACCAACTGTCACTGAGAACATATGTACTCTTGCAATGGTGTCGCGAGGTTCTCATTCACTCTGGGTCATCATCGTAGACAAGATATTGATGTCCTGCGATGATCTTGAAACATAGGTAAAAAGGGTCAACTTCAAGATTAATGAGCATGGTTAATATTCTTGAGTGATATGGAAGATGTGGACACATATTTTGATGTATGACATAGAGTAGATGCCATTCAGGGACCGACTCGACCCGGGATCAAGGGGATGTGGGGTTGGTGACAAAATACTGTATAACACATTGTCGTACCAAAGTGTATCTTTAATGCATCACTTATCACAAGTTGCAACAAAGGTTATCGCACTAAGGGAAGAGTGTTTTCATGTGTCCCAGATTATCCATGTTGTGTCATCAAATTTCTAAGTGTGTGATCATAGTCAAGTCCTTTCACTATTCACATAAGTTTCATTGATCCCACAATTAGTCAAATTTTTGAAAATTCTTAGCAACTTAGCCTCATATGGACTTCCTGAACTACACATTATGTAGTCCCATCACTCAAGCTAAAACCTTGCCTCTTGACACTATGCAATGCACAGTTCCTACCTCCCAGGACTATGAACTACATATTTTCAGTTCTCAATCCCAAGACTTGGCCTCCAAAATTGTGCAATTGAGCCTTTTAGCCTGGCCCCAACTATGCACTACGCAATCTTTGAGCTCAAGCTAAAACCTTGAGCTCTTGAACTGTGTAATTGTGTAATTACCAAGTCTGCATTGCCTCCCAAAATTGTACAATTAGCTAAAATAGTGCAAAATCCCCTCATATTGTCTCACTAACTCCAAAAACTACACAATTTCTCTCTCCTCCCTAGTTAGTATTGAACATTGCATAGTCTTAATGCTCAAGCCTCAACCATGAGCTCTTTAACTACACAATTTCACAATCACCTTTGCTCCTTTGTCCTCCAGAACTACGCAATAGAATAATCTTGTGCCCATCCCCTCAACCTGTCACACTGAGTTCCCAGATTGCATAGTTTTTATTCCTTCGATCCAACCTGAGCGACACATTATGCATTCTCAAGGCTCAAGCTTCATCCTGACTACCTGAGCTATGAAATTGCGCAGTTTATAATCCTCTTTCCCAACCTATCACTTGGTTTCAGTTTAGTCAGTGAATCAAATACCACCATCATAGACTAGGGGTTTATCAAACTTATGACGTCTTGTCATGAGTGGATTGCAGATGTAGGTACTTTATCATGCTATGGAAAGATGATGGAAAATGAGGACATGCTAGAAGACACATATGGAGCTAAAGAGATAAGATGATCATCAAGAAAGAAGAAGGAGGAACATTGGGCTATAACAAAGGATGACAGATCAAGATCACATGGAAGAATCCTCATATTCAAGTCATAAGGAGGAGGAAGAAGAAGAAAATGCACCATATTTTCAGGAAGACACAAAGAAAGAAACAACAAAGAATTGTTTGACATTGCCATGTCATCATGTAGTCCATTTCACTAGTGTCATGTCATTTCATGTCATTAGTCATCATGCGCCACATCATTTTGTGGAATATGTAATTCAATATTGGATAAATGTATTATAATGTAGAATTCCAAAGGACATGTACAAAATAATAAGAGTCATGTAAAGTTGAAAAGTCAATGGAATTCAAACAGTCATGAGGGTAGTCAAAGAGTCACATGGAAGGTGAAGCTTCACGTCCCCAATTTGGTTATATATACACCCTCATTGTATAAGCAAGGGAATTTTCACCTAGGCTCGTCCCACAAGGAATTAGAGAGACAAGCTAATCCTTTTAATGAGCAAGGAGTGGTTCCAACGCTCCACTATTGGAGCTAGTGGTATTCATTGCATACATGTGTCTTGGAGCTTTTACTTAAAAACATAAACCTCAAGAACAACACGTTCTTCACGCATATTGGATTATGAATATTTGTAAGACTATTCTATGGATGTTTGTAGTTCTGTTTGCTGTCATTTGTGCTAAAGTAGTTGAACTATTTGGTTATTTTAGTACTTATTATATTGAGAATATGATGGAATGATTTTTATTGTTGTCGCATCCTTGTGGACTATTCCATGGGAAACTAGACAATTTTTTCGTGTTTATTGGTTGTAATTATCGTTTCATCTTTTGTGGACTATTCCGTTGGATGTTAGACAAATCCTTCTTGGTTGTGTGTGTCTCTACTAGGGTGGTACTATCCCTACTCTCTTAGAGGCTCAATTCTTTCTCTCTCTCCACAGTAGAAGAACCTTGACACACATACAACCGGACACTCTCCAAACATAATTGTTTTTCGAAGGCACGTTTGCATTCCTCTTTCTCGCTAACAGTTAGAGCCAAGGAAAAAATTCAAGAATATATGGTTGTCACGCCAATATCCCAGATGGTGCTCCTATTCCAAATAGTGTGAGGTATAATTGGGACTTCACATCGGGGAGATGCTCTTGGTTAATGGATTTTGAGGACAATTAACACCATTTTTGTTCCAAATGAGATGTGTGAGGCAAAAGAGGGGGGAAAACTCCTTTTGTTGTCTTGGAGAGGGTGTTTTTAGAGGGAAACAACCCTTAGTTTCCCTCCAAACCACCTTAGAAGCCTCCATAACCTTCCCAGTGGGTGTGCATTGGTTGTGGCAATGAACTAACCGGTTTATGATGGAACCAGTCGATTTACCCATAAACTGACAAGTTCTGCCATAAACCAGTCGGTTAGGTCTAGTTTTTCTAGAAAATTGGTGAAATGGTGGCTCTGGCTGGGATTTTTTATCGGTTCTGATAGTTTTACGAGTGAACTAGCCAATTTGACTAGTTTCCGGTCTAAACCAGCCGATTTTTTAAATTATGGTTTGTAGAAGTGTGAAAGTATTAATATGTTTTTGTAATGGAAGGTTTAATTTAAATGGGACTGTTTAATGACAATTTTAATTTAAATGGGACTATCTAATAATGGATTTAAGTCAAATTGACATTTGAAATAGTGATATTAATTTTAATTGATGGCTGGCATGGCGGTTTTAATTTTAGTGTATATACAATTGTTCATTTTAATTTCATTGTGAGTTTGTAATGGTGGTTTAAATTTCAAAATACACCACCAATGGTGATTTTAATTTCAACATATGCCTATAACGGTGGTATTCAAGTTCTTTTATGCATGAACTTTATAACCCAAGTTAGTGCAAGGGAGGATACTTGAAGAAGTTGGGTGATTGAATGAGTGATAACACAAGATCCCATTCGAACTCCATAATGGTGAGGGAGGGAAGAGTGTCCATGGATTAATACCATGTGGGATGACCCCCTGAGAAGTTCCTTCTACCTTCTACTTGCTCACGCAGTTGGAAATAATTAATTCCTACTTGTCTATGGTTGTAATTATCTAATTGAGGAGTTTGTTCCTACATAATAGGAATAAGCTAGAATATAGTTTCTCCTAGTTTAGTGTGTGGTTGAGAGAATCTCTCAACCACACTACTGTACGTCTAAGATAGCATTCCTATCTTGAGACTATTGATTGTATAAATATGTGTGTAATTTCCTCATTCAACAATTAATAGAATATATTTTGAGTGACTGTAATTTTATCTTGGTATCAGAGCCTGTGAGGGCCTCGCCCTCCTGGGCCTGGCCCCTCCTGGGCTGAGGGACCCCTCTTGGGCTGAGGGAAATAATTGGGAAATATATTTTTTGTTTTAGTTTTTTTTTTTAACTGTCCATCATACGTCTAAACCTGTGTGTGAGACCTGCGCAAACTTGTGAAGCAAATCCGCGTCGTGAATTTGGAGAGCGTCAGTGACAACTCTCGAAGAATTCATGGATCGTGATGACCTGGTGCCGACTGTGGAGACTCCTGTGGTGAAACCGATGTGAGAGGCAGTCGTTTGTGGATCGAATTCCATAGGTTCATTGCAACGACAATTAAAGGACCAACGTTCAAGTGGAAAGGTTTGTTGGTGAGGTTGTGTGATTGCGACGATGATTAAAAATGTGAATTGGGTTGAGTGATTGAAGAGATGGAGCTTCTGTTCATTGGAACTGTCATCTGGTGGTCGTGGAGAGCTACTGAAGCTGCGATCCGACCCATAGAGACCTGTGGGTTATATCAGGTGGATCTGCGACATCAAATTTTTTTCTCTGCTAGAGTGATGCGGAGCCATCTCCTATTGGAATCGACTTAAGATTAGAGCTATCCAATGCGTGCTTTGTTCATTGCGTGGAGGAGCAGTGTGGATTGTGCAGATCTGTGGAGATCCGCGTTTTTGAGAGGCGTGAAGCCTGTATCTGCTGCAAGATCTGAAGAGATGTAACTTGGTTGAAGCAATACCGAGTAATGACGCCTGTTAATGATGCATAGCACAATCCACGGTGTGTCTGCCAGTGGGAGGAAATGTGTGCCAGTGAATAAGCTGTGCTGCCTGGAATCTGCTGGAGAGTCGTGATAAAATTTATGCGTGGATTGTATGCCATTTGATGGTTTGAATTAAGGTTTGCTTCTGCTTCAGATTTCATTTGTTGGTGAGGGAAAGGACAAAAGGAAAGGCTCAGACGATGGGCACTGCACACCGTCAATTTTCGTCTCTATTTCACGTTTGCAGTTATCTCGCAATTTAATTGAAGATGGCTGATGCAGAGGATATCCAACCCCTTGTTTGTGACAATGGAACCAGAATGGTCAAGGCTGGATTTGCTGGAGATGATGCTCCCAGGGCAGTGTTTCCAAGTATTGTTGGTCGTCCTCGTCATACTGGAGTCATGGTGGGGATGGGGCAGAAGGATGCATATGTAGGTGATGAGGCTCAATCTAAAAGAGGTATTCTTACTTTGAAGTATTCTATTGAGCATGGTATTGTTCTTGATTCTGGTGATGGTGTCAGCCACACAGCTCCCATATATGAAGGATATGCTCTTCCACATGCTATTCTCAGGCTAGATCTTGTTGGTCGGGATCTGACTGTTGCTTTGATGAAGATCCTGACTGAAAGAGGTTATTCATTCACCACTACGGCAGAACATGAACTTGTTCGTGATATGAAAAAGAAACTTGCTTATGTAGCCCTTGACTACGAGCAGGAGCTTGAGATAGCCAAGACGAGTTCCTCCCTGGAAAAGAGTTAGAAGCTTGCTGATGGGAAAGTGATCACCATTGGTGCAGAGCGTTTCAGATGCCCTCGATTCAGTTGGTTGAAACGAGAGGATCGGGTGAGTACCTACTAGAGCATAGCTCAGGGTCTCAGGAATGGCTTCGGAACCGGCGAGAGGTCGAGCAGATTATGACTATCTCATAAAAATGTTGTTGATCTGTGAGAGCGGTGTGGGTAAAATTTGTCTCCTTCTCCGTTTTTCAGATGACTCTTTCACCACCAGTTTCATAACTACCATAGGGATCGACTTTAAGATTAGGACTATTGTGCTTGATGGGAAGCGTATCAAATTGTAGATTTGGGAGCACAGTAGAAGTGTGGTGTGGCGATTAGACTCCTATTTTTTATGGCGTAAGTTGGATCACTTGTTGCAGTGAAGCAATGGAATTGTTTCGTTGTTTATGCAGTTGCCACACATTGTTGTATTGTTCCTAGTCGTGGAGTTTAACTGAATCTCTAGCAAGACAACTCGATGTGCTGCATGGGGGTCGGATCTGCAGGTGTGCTGCGTGAACCATGGAGATCATTGGCGAGTCTTCTGCTGCTAGATCACCCGTGTCGATGTGTGAATCCTGCTCAGATCTGGTGCGGTGAGTGTGGAGACGCGATCTGCTGCAAAGGAAGCGTGGATCTGGAACGAAGGAGCCGAAGGTACGTGCTCATAGTGGCCTTTGAGATCGGTGTAGTCGCTGCCAAGCTGTGTGTGGAGGTCGAGCCGGAGGTCGACCTGTGTGAGTTTCAATCCACGAGATCGAAGTACCAGAAACTTCCCTGGAGGCAGATAAAGTTTGGGTGGAGGATTTCTTTCACTTGGCAAGGTGCTTTGGAGGCCATCAGTTTGAAATGAGGGCCAGTTAGCATGGTGATGGACAAGCCATAATAGTTGCATTCGAATTTCTTTGGTAATACGCTGCCACTGCAACAGTAAAATGTGGTATTTATAAATGTTTTGGAATTATAATCATTGAGCTTAGCTAACTCAATGGAGTGATCTTGTTAGAATTAGCTACTCTAACAAATCATGCAGGTAAATCCAAGACAATTAAATCAGAAAGATGATGCAAATGTGGTGGGTAACAAGGTTGAATTGCACCAAATATTAATTTTGTGAAACGATGATATCAAAGGAGCAATGACAACGTTTATGGTTAACAACAAAGTAGATTTTTTTTGTTTTAGTGTGGTTTGTGGAATAGACTCCCTAGCATGTTATTGTAATAGTCATTGTATGTACCAGAAACTCCAAATGTTGAATGTAAGCCTTGTAAAGGAATTTGAAAGTTCGTGGTGATCTCAAAACCACTTTGTAATGGTTTGTGGTCAGCCTGAAACCATCTTTTGTCACTGTAATGTGACGGTTGGTGGTGAACCAGAAACCATCTATATAGTCTTTGTGACTGAAGTGCCTTTGTGGCCAGCTTGCCTTTGTGGCTGAATGGTTGGTGGTGAGCCAGAAACCATCTATATGGTTGAAGCTAGCTTGCTTCTGTGGCGGAATTGCATGTGTGGCCTGAAGTGCCTTTGTGGCTATGTGTACACGAGAGCTTTGTGCTCGTAGGAGCAGGTGGACTGCAGAACACCTGGCTCAGACTCAGATGATTTTCTCTGAGTAGAAGGGGATTGGCGTTTTTCGCGCTAACAACAATGCCAGGAAGGCCAACTGGCGCGTATGTTAGGCCATTAGTCGCGCCAATAGGTGCGGGTTTTTAGTTAAGGATCATGCCAATTCACCTTCGAGGGGATCTGCAGGAAGCCTCAACTTTGTTTGACGGTCTACAAGGGGTGCAGGATTGGAGAAGTTGCAGATCTATCCGGGAGAGGCGGATCGGATCAATTTTGATCAGATCAATTCTTCGGCTGTATTGGAAATGCCAAATTTGCAGATTGTGGATCTGTCCGAAGACGAAAAGTTATGTTTTTTGGAGGTTTTGTACATGCAATTCGTGTGATGATGGTGGATTTGACTATCATGACAAGTAGTCATTAAGGGGGGGAGTTGGAAATAATTAATTCCTACTTGTCTATGGTTGTAATTATCTAATTGAGGATTTTGTTCCTACATAATAGGAATAAGCTAGAATATAGTTTCTCCTAGTTTAGTGTGTGGTTGAGAGAATCTCTCAACCACACTACTGTACGTCTAAGATAGCATTCCTATCTTAGAGACTATTGATTGTATAAATATGTGTGTAATTTCCTCATTCAACAATTAATAGAATATATTTTGAGTGACTGCAATTTTATCTCACGCTTCATCATTATCATACATTTTTTCAGCAATTATAGGTTGGTTTATTTCATCTTTTCATTTATTTTTGTTTGTCTGCACAATTGGTCAAAATGATATTTTTTTAAACATTTCCAAAACATTTTATTAAATCTAGTGTGCCATGTTGGTGATCATACTGTTGTAGGATGAAATCCTCGACAATTAATATGCCACTTTGATATTTATTAAGCTTGCAAATAAAAATTCTCTACAAAGACAACAGTCACAAGGGGATTAACATATATTTTCCCGTTAATTTTTTAAAATTGATGTATTTGTGTGTGAGTCATTAGATTACTAGTTCATGTAATCCTCAACAACTTATATGCCATGTTAATAGTTATGAAGTTTATAATTTTTTTTTTTAATCTGGCATTAAACATTTGTTTGCCGAGTGGATGGTTGTTTTTGCAGTTACAAGAGGTAGGACCATTTAAATCGTCACATGATAAAGGGTGAAGGAAATTTATTTCTGTTCCCCAAAGAGAATTGTAAATTATGGTTATCATCTATGTCTATTTTGAAATGCAATATGAAAGAACATAGAGAGAGAGGTGAGTCATGGCAGATTCTAAATCTGCAATCCAAAGTGGTGAAGAACTATTCCAAAAGTGAAGTATCCTTACCCAAAGCCATGTTGTGGGAAGGTTCTTAAAAGTCCATCAAGACGAGTGAAGTACATGGATAATGTGCATTATAAGTATTCCCTCTCAATGTAAATATTTTTCTTTTGTTTGCATTAGAACTGAGTGTTTGATTATTGTTCAAAATGATGAACTCGTAAGTATGACTATTACTTTTAATAAACATTTAATATATGTTTTTCTTATTTATATATCTACACCTATACAATAGACCTCTACTTGAGTGTAGTGGAAAAGCTTTTTCCCATACCAATGTTCCAAACTCCCTATGGACTTTGTTTTGTAGTGAAACTATTAGTTGGTATGTCTAGCTAGAGTAACTTTAAGATATTTATGATGAAGCATAATCTTCATCGTAACAAGCAAAGGATTGAACCTTTTGGCTTTCGTTTTATATGCGAAGATACAAAGAAGTCACAATTCTCCATCTTGTGGAACTGATTTATAGTGCAGTTTATCAGAGGTCTTTAAAGCGTGGATATTAATCGGGATCTTTCAATACATTTCAATGTGAAGCATGTTTGATTTGATTTGAGAATATTGTCTAAAAGCAATTTCGATATATCCTTCGAACAATATTAGTAGAGAACATAGTTTTATTATGAAAAATGTACACAGTCAGATAACTTGATTTGGTTACTTACACTAACACGGAATTTTTGCATGGAATCAAACGTATGGTCACGCGAAAGGACCCTAATGAATCATGCATTTTCACAAAAAATTTGTCAGACTTGAAAATATAAGAATTAAAGAAATAAGTGAAAAATTGATTTTTGTTTTTATGTCGTGTTATTATTAGTAAATATGATTGTTTTTTAATGTTATTGAAGAGAAATGTTTATTATATAACCTAATATGATGTGTAATGTTGTGTATCTATTATTAAAGTTGAAATTTTTTTATGTAATTTTTTTTTTTTAAATTTAAAATTAAAAAAAAAAATAAAATAACTTTACAAAATTAATTAATGTCAGCCATAAAAAATTGCAAGTTGAAAAAATTGGTCCCTTTGAGTTCATGTTATTCCATATTAAAATAAAGATCTTTTATTAATAAATGGAGTAGCAATTTCTTATATTTAAAATGTTATTTTTTATTTGATTTTATTCTTATTTGTTATTTAATAATTTAAATAATAATTTATTAATTATTTAAAACAATATTAAAAAAGATATATTTTTTAAACAAGAGAAAATTAATCATAGTTGTCAAATTAGCATTAGCATGGAGATAGTTATTATTAGTTGCTATTGGTTGATTCATCATTGTCTTAAAGAAAAAACGAGCATAACCATTGTCACTAATCTATAGGGGCAGATTTTAGATCTTAGCAATGATGGAGAAACTAATCCCAGCCACTTACTAGTTGTCATAGTTGTTAGTCCAAGTATTATAATTATCTTAAATTCTAGTTAAATTTTTTTTTTGAATTTTACTAAAATCATTTATTGTTAATATTTTTTATGTAATATATTTAACCACCAAATATCTCTAAATCTTGTGTCATGAAAATTGCAGATTTTAAATTTTGCCCCATAACTCTGGAACCATCTTGAAAAAACAAGCTCTTAAACTAGTTTATTAATATAAACTATGTAAAAGTTTATTAATTGATATAAAAAAATTGAAAAGATTAAATGAAATTTAATCTCAGACATTCCATAGGAAACACTTATCAACAACATTAATAAAAAAAAATTGTTCACATAATTTATGTGGGAAAACTACAACCATTATTCGAATGAATTTATTATAAAAACAAAAACTTTGACTATCATTTAGCGAAACATGAAATTCATCAATCTATTCTGCATGAATCTGAAATTCATCGATCCCTTCTGCACGGAATCAGAATAAGACTGGTGCACTTTTCGTCAAGAGGAAAATGGCGGCAGCTGCAGGATTTCCGAAATTTTTAACACCTTAAAACCTCCACTCTCTATGCTTCAAGCGCGCTGGTTTCGTAGATGTTCTCGTCTGTCTAACAGGGCTGTGCAGGCCTGCAAAAGAAAGAATAGAACGTCCATCAACAATCAGTTTAATGGGTGCGAATAGTAATGGCGGTCATTCTAGGTTAGTTAAGTTTTTGTTGAGTTTTACTCAGAGTCATTTATTGCTGATATCTTTTATGTAATCTATTTAACAGCTAAATATTTCTAGTTCTAGGTTAGTTAAGTTTTTGTTGAGTTTTACTCAGAGTCATTTATTGCTGATATCTTTTACGTAATCTATTTAACAGCTAAATATTTCTAGTTCTGGTACCGTCTAAAAAATTACAGATTTTGTATCTTGCAAAAGCCTTTTGGGCCATCTTGAGAACACAAACTCCCAAGATCAAGGGATACCCTCCTACATGATTTTTTAGTTGAAGCACAATGAAATCTGCGGTATATTTACAAGAATTTAAGGAAACTATCACATCATCCCATACTCTTTCTAGCTTGATTTTAGATTTGATCTAGCTTGATTTTAGATTTTATCTGTTATGGAAGCACAGTGGGAGTAGGATGAATATGGACCAATCTAAGTTGATCCATGGTTTGTTTGGTCATAATATTAATGGCTGCCCCTAGGTTTATAAGTACATTGGAGACAAGGACATCACCTATCTAAATAGAGACAACATGTTTCCGGGGTTGGTATATTTTTCCATGTTCATACATCCCGTCATTAACTCTGATGCTTTACCAAAAAATGGAATGGTTTGGGGTTGGTGTTAATATAGTGTGAATTAGAAGTTTAATATATAATTAGCACAACCATATTTATTAATGTGGTTGATATATCTTGATAGACTTGTATGAAATAAATCTACAACCAAATTTATCAATGTGATCGATCTATGAGGATAGGGGCATGATAGGGTTATATAAAGTACATCTAAAACCACATTTAACAATGTAGTTGATATATGCTGATATACTTATATTCACCACCCATCACATTAATAATTATTATGCTTATTTTGTTGAACTTTAATCTCATTAGTAATAAGTAAATAAATAATAATAGCCATATTATTTTATATTTATATAATTATATTTATTATAGAAATCATTTTTTTTGATTAATCACATCCTTAGGATTGGGTTTAAGTTTCGAAC
>APFE031214237.1:31113-51103 GCA_000404065.3 Pinus taeda | reverse complement strand
TAATAATATAAATATGTTATCCCCCGCCTTTTTCTTGGATCCCATCCAGCTAGCCGTTTCTAGTCAAATATAGCCATTAGTTAGTTACCATTGGATGTTTTTCTCTGACTATTTAACTTGTAATATATATCTGACTCTTCAACTTATCCTAACGATGAACCACACTAGTTGGTTCAAAACATGTCAACAAATGAAATTTCTTATGATGTACACCAAAAAATCTCTAATAAACTTGATATGGATTACAGAAGCCTCAATTCAACAATTATGTAGTTCGATTTTAGGTATTACAGTTTATTGTAAAACAAAAAAATCACTAGTATGGAATTCAATTAGAGAGTTTATTTTCTTATGTTCCACACAAATGCACAAGGAGGGGTATTTTGCGTTTTATAATCTAGAGAGGGACATGCACTATCACTCATTCCTGAAGCTTCTTTTTGGTCCATGTAGTTCAAAAGCAATTTCATTTCCGTGGTCAAGCACTTTAAAGGCTTCCAGACTAATTGATCACCCATTTCACTAGGGCGCTTAATATTAGGACCTCTCTTGAAATCATAGAGAAGTTGAGAAATGCAGATACTTAGAGCTACCAATGATGCCCCTCCTGTGATTGCATAGAGATCCCAGAAAGTATCAATGCTCAAGAGATCATACTTTTCATTTTGACGCAGGGGCTACCCCATGTATACTCACAGTATGCATAAATCTGTTCCTCCCCAGGAAACTCAACTCTCTGCTGAGTCAAACCTTCATTACTTAAGGTTTAAGGCCCCATAAATAAATATCTATGCAAAATATTTGATTAAAACCCAACATAGCTTTGACCCTTCCTTCAATATGCATATATCGAGACTTTATCACCCCTCAAGCCTTCACATATGACTTTATTTAAATCCTTTCCTTAGATCCTTCCTATCGGGACACATACACCCTTCTAAAACCTCCATTAACCCTTTATTCACATATATATAGCCTTCCCCTCTTTAACGTTGGTTATATATATGTTAACACATAAAACCTTATACCAACGCTATTTATATTATAATGTTTATATAATAGAAATCACATAAACATGTGTATTGATACCTTTCTGCTTTAATACGGCTTCTGCACATTTATCGATGCATGCTCCTTTATCGCTAATCGCAATCGCCATATTCCATGGGTCACATTAAAACATGACTCTTAACACCCCTGATATACGATTAACATATCCTTCTGGATTTCAATGCACTTAATTACTTATCGGGTCCACTCCATTGAAGAAATGTTAAATTTAGAATGTCCTAAAAATAGCATGTCTAAAAACAACATGTCAAAAATAGAAGTTCGGCTAAGGAGGTCATTGGCCACATTGGGTGAGAGGTGAAACTTCTAAAAGTAGAAAGTTCTAAAAATAGCATTTATGGGTCCTTTCCTATTTATAGCAGTTCCTAGCCTATCTATAGGAAGTAAAATTAATTTTGGTCTTAACAGAAGTTGGAAATATTAATTAATTAATTTAGTTGAGTTAATTAGTTAAGGAAATTTGAATTTGAAGTCTTTGTGAGCATGCACATGAGTTGTCCCACTGATTGAGGAAATTACCCTTAATTTCCTCCACTGATTGAGGGAATAAGTATGAGTTCTATAATGAGAGAATCAGTTGACTTAGTTCTAACTAGTCAAGTCCAGTTAGATTATTTCAACAAGTTGTTAAAATAATGAGATATAGTTTGTCAATGCTTTCATGCATGTGACAACTATTATTTTAGATAACTGAGGATTCACTCATGGATAACTGTTGCATGTTAGTTCTGCTAGAGACCCAGTTGAGATCAGAGAAGGGACAATGTACTATCAGTTGGATGAATATCTTTCCTATAAAGGAAGCTCATCCATGACGAGGATTTATCTCCTTCAGGTTTGTGCAATTATTTCAAAAGTCAGTGTTGTGTGTGATGTGAGAATGACACAGGTTGCAGCTGGAGGACCCAGGAAAATTTGTGCATAGAAATAGGAGGTTTGGAGTGCAAAGGAGAAGGTTTGTGAGAAGCCTTTGAATGTCTATGAGTAGCAGAGGGATTGTACTGAGAGCTGGGTAGCTTCTGAGCTAAGGCTTTGTGTAATCCGAACATATTTCCACTTATATGATAATACAGAGATGGGGTTTTAGGCTGGTGCTTTCCCCTGGTTATATCTTCTGTGTTATGTGTGTCTGATTTCTCCATATCAATTATATGTGTTCTTATTGGGGTTACTCATGGTTGATTAAGCTTCCACTAAATTGTTTGTAGAAGTAGATCAAGTGTTTTGATTTAGTACATTACATTACCAGGTGATCTATAGGTGGAAAATTTCTACATGGTATCGGAGCTAGCTAATCTATAGAAAAAGTTCTACATGGTATCAGAGCTAGTTGATTTGTAGAAAAATTCTACAAAAATTCTACATGGTATCAGAGCACAGGTGATCAAGGAAGAACAATATAGAAGAAGAGGAGATTTCAAAGTTTTAAGTTTTGGACTGAGAGTTTGCAGAGCAGATCTGAAATTTTTTGTACAAAAATTTCAGAAATAAATAGCAAATTTAGATTCCTTGTGGAAAAATACCCAAAATAAAACAAAAAATCATCTGAATCGGAGTTCGGATGAGGGAGATATCACTGATTTAAAATCATCTCTTTTTCTAGAGAATTTCGTGGCGACGGGAAAGTGGAAATAGATTGGTGTGCTAGCCAAGAACCTATACGCACTCTAGGTACAAGATGCATGCAAAGCCTTGTGAAGCAAGGAAAAGGTTAGATAGTTGGTGGTTGAGAGGGACAGTAAATTACCTCTCAACATGCAGTGCCATAAGAAGTCTCAGACAATTATGGAGGAGCCACGATTGGTGCAGCAACTTCAGGAGGTTGTGGAGTAGCCACAATAGGGGAAGCTAAGTGGAGATTGAGTAGAGACATCTACTCATGAAGAGACCTCCAATAGGGGGAAACTTCGAGCCAGGTGGGCTGAGGGATCACATGCAGCCTTACCTCAAGGTAGGAGGTGGGGTGATGTAGAGTGATTGTCCCAAGGAGGAGGGGCAGGATCCTTGAGGTACCCAACTTCTTGGATGAGACCTTGCTACAGGAGCCCCGATGTGGAGTAGCAGGAACTGACTAATTAGGTAGAGACAGATGCGGATGGAACGGCAGAGAGAGCAACAATGCAGGGAATCCCAGGACAGCGCATAGCTAGCAGGCTGCAACAATGTGAGAGGCACAAGTGTTTTACACAGTGGTAGGTGGCACAGAGAGGTGTGAAATGGTTCGAGATGCATGTAGATGTTGCAATAGCACAGATGTTAGAGAGGGAGCACTTGTCAGTAGCAGGTAGAGCTTCAGCATCAGAGTATGTTCCTAGCCCAACAAAGTGGTCAGTTGGGAGTGTTTTTGTTCCAAGTGTTGTTGGAGCAAGTGGATTGGGTAGATGTGTTGCATGCATAACATTCCGAAGTTACAAGGTTGGGTTCGAGAGAAAGATTTTCTTGTTGAGAGGGAGTGTTGAAAAATGTGCAACAAGAAATGTTAAATTTAGAATGTGCTAAAAATAGCAAGTCTAAAAAAGCATGTATAAAAATAGCAGTTTGGCCAGTGAGGTCATTGGCCACATTGGGTGAGAGGTGAAACTGCTAAAAGTAGAAAGTTCTAAAAATAGCATTTCTGGGTCCCTTCCTATTTATAGCAGACCCTAGTCTATCTATAGGAAGTAAAATTAAATTTGGTCTTAATAGTAGCTGGCAATATTAATTAATTAATTTAGTTGAGTTAATTAGTTAAGGAAATTTGAATTTGAAGTCTTTGTGAGAATGCACATGAGTTGTCCCACTAATTGCGGAATTTATCCTTAATTTCCTCCACTGATTGAGGGAATAAGTATGAGTTCTATAATGAGAGAATCAGTTGACTTAGTTCTAACTAGTCATGTCCACTTAAATTATTTTAACAAGTTGTTAAAATAATGAGATATAGTTTGTTAATGCTTGCATGTATGTGACAACTATTATTTTAGATAACTAAGGATTCAATCATGGATAATTGTTGCATGTCAGTTTTGTCAGAGACCAAGTTGAGATCAGAGAAGGGACAGTGTACTATTAGTTGGAAGAATATTATTCCTATAAAGGAAGCTCATCCATGATGAAGATTTATCTCCTTTAGGTTTGTGCAGTTATTTCAGAGGTCAGTGTTGTGTGTGAGGTGAGAATCACACACGTTGCAGCTGGAGGACCGGGAAAAATTGTGCATAGAAATAGGAGGCTTGGAGGGTTGAGAAGAAGGTTTGTAAGAAGCCTTTGACTATCTATGAGCAGCAGAGGAATTGTACTAAGAGCTGGATAACTTCTGAGCTAAGGCTTTATGTAATCTAGACATATTTCCACTTGTATGATAATACAAAGATGAGGTTTTAGGCTGGTGCTTTCCCCTGGTTATATCTTTTGTGTTATTTGTGTTTGCTTTCTCCATATCAGTTATATGTGTTCTTACTGATGTTTCTCATGGTTGATTAAGCTTCCACTAAATTGTTTGTAGAAGTAGATCAAGTGTTTTTCTTTACTACATTGCATTACTAGGTGATCTATAGGTGGAAAATTTCCACATGGTATCGGAGCTAGCTGATCTGTAGAACAAGTTCTACATGGTATCAAAGCTAGCTGATTTGCAGAAAAAATCTACAAAAATTCTACACTCATCATATTCCCTTTCGAAGCCCCGAAGCCCGATTGCCGACATCTCTGATCACTGATTAGCACTTTAACGCTATCGGCGTATCAGTGCCATCACTCATCGCTATTTATTTTGTCGCTATCCCTTGACCTTGAGATCTTCGATTTGCAATTAGATCGCGACCATTGATCTGGTCCTGATCCAATGGTCCACGATCAATCGACTGTTGCTCATCGCTCTTGTCGAAGGCCCGATTCTGATAACTCCAAAAGGATTCCTTTGATGTGATTTAATCCTAACCGTTGATCATCCAGATCCAATAGTCACTGTGAATTAATGTTTCACTTCTTCGCTCCTCGCTTACTTGGTTTTTTTGCTATTTCTTTAATATTTCATTGTGGTTTTGGGTTTCTTCAATCATTCTAGGTCTTCCACCAATCTGCTGCAACTCCCTCTTGAGCTTAAACTCTGTGAGTTCTTAAAAAATTGTCATTCTAGAGAATTAATTTGATCCTTGGAATGGATCAATGACCCATTAGAAGCCTCTGTCTCGCTCTCTTCCCCTTTATGCATTCAGTGAACTCTGCTTGCCCTGCATACATTTATATCATGTAAGTCTCTGACAACACAAATTCATCATTCTGTATTTGAAACACACATTTATACAAGTTCAAATCAATCCCTTTTATATATGTGAACATATAACAATGATTACATATCAAGACTCTGTCTCTCTGGCCCGATCTTCTGATTACAATGGCCTCCGGGTACAATCTCTGCCCGTAGGCTTAAATCTCACTCTCCTTAATCTGCCCTCTCTCTAACTTCTTATTTTATTTTCAATACATCATTAGTAGTTTCTTTACAGTTGAGGAATTATTCCTCAGTTACTTTTCAGCTATTCAATAGTTTCTTCAAACTAATTCCTAACTAGTCCTAATCCTCTCATGTTCTCCTACATTTTATAACATTTACAAATATGTCTCACAATATCTAATTAATTCCTATTCTCATTAAAATCACTCAAAGGCCTAAATATTTACATTAATTCAATACTTATGAAACCAACTTCCTTGAAACGCAAAACCCCCAATGTCTACTAAGATACAATGATATTATTGGGCTGAATGGTCCTGCATCACATTTTCTCCAAAATCCATGCCGAGAGTACTGCTAAACCACTTGTCTTCAATTTCTCGTATATAGCTCTCGAAATAGTTTAGAGGATGTGGTCCAATAGTTAAGTGTGAAGGTTTAGTGGTCCAATTCTAAGTAGGATTATGTATTCTTGACAGCTACTGATCCAGGCACGATTTCTTCAGTTGAAAAATACAGTCCTGGAAATGTTAGAGACAAGGGGATAACCCTCGGAAATACTTGTGCAAAAGATCTGGTCAGATATTGGGCATGGAATAAGTGAAATACAACGGAGTTTAGAAGGTTTCAGGATTTGAAGGAACTTAGAAAGCCGACTCCTCCAATATTGTAGATAGGTCCAATCATTGTGTACCCACATTGAGAAGCTAGAAAAATGTGAACATAAGGAATCTCGTAAAAAATTGCAGCTACGCCATTCTTTGTGTTAAGTGTGAAGACAAACAAAGATGACGACCTCCTCATAGCCACTGCACATGCTAACACCAACTGCCTACTGTCCATTGACTTGTAATCTCACTGTACATTCATGAAAAACACATGCAAAAAAATATAGAACTCTTTTCATCAGCTATAAATTTATAATTTGCCTCAACCTAAGCATGTAAAAAAGGCAAGTCATGTAATGCAATGTAAAGCTTGTGATCTTTTCTCCAATGTTTGTTTTTCTTCTGTCTTTTTTGTCTCTCAATTTTAATTTTCCTTTGAGTTATATTTTGTTGAACCATCAACTAGTATTAGAGTTGAGCGTTGATATTATGTTGGAGGCAGCCGACGACTCAACCATAGGAGATTACATCAGCCACGATTACAGAATGCTAGCGTGATCCAAGAATGTGGAAGCCATGAATGTAGTGAGTACCATGGATGCAGTGAGTCTTTCATCTTGCTAATGTTTAAAAATGTGTAACTAGGTTTAGTCTTCATAAATCTGAATGTACTTTTTATTCTTGCATATTGTAAAATGAAAGAAAATTATTATTGTTATTTTTGAAGAATTGTTTTCATGCTCATGTTCTTTTATTTTAGAGGTCAAGCACACATTGAGTGCTTCTAGAATTTGTCTTAGGGTAAAGAATTCAAAATATTCATTATCATATGAGGAAGACCCCATCGGGCACATTGTAACTTGTAAAAATAATTATTTTTGTAGTTTAAAGTGTCAAGAAACCTTCCAAGACCAAGTTGGCGTGATAGCTATGAAGTCTTCCTACTCTATGGTATTTTTTCCACCTTGGAGGCCTATATATAGGAGGGAACTCAACCTCCTAAGGAAATCAATCATCCTCTCATCGTTTAAGAGAATAAGGTGAAGAAGAAGGTCAGTGAAGAAGGAAGGAGGACAAAGTCAAGTGTTTGGGTTATCTCTCTCTCTCTACTCACACATCTGAAGGAAAGGAGGCTAGGGTTTTGTTGTTGCAAGATTGAATTTGGAAAAGGTGTAGAAAGAATGTCAAAGGAAGGCTCATTAGGTCATCCTCAAGCCCTAGAGAGAGGACAATCTCAAGCTAAGGTAAAGAGAATCCCTAGAAACCCTAAATCTACCCACACGTGTGAATGGAATAGTTGTTGGAGGGGCCAAAAATTTCAGATCTGTAGTAGAGGATAAAATTTTGTAGCTGGGAGTTGAAGTTATGCAAATGGAAAATATTTGATTGGGTTTGACTTGTAAAAAGGAAGCACATCATAAAGAAGGTCAGACTTGCCCTTGAAAACTATTTTTCTTGGTATAGAGGTCTTGGAATTCGTCAATTGAAGAATCTATAAGAAGATAAGAGATTTGTGGGTTTTGTTCTCAACTAAAGAGGTTTTGGCCTTGGCTTGCAGCCTATATCTTGTGGTCTTGTGCACTGTTGATCTTCTTATTTGATAGTTGTTTAATGATAAGAATACCATAATAATAAAAGATGAAGCTAATAAGTAAGAAAAAGTAAAATGACATCACAAGCAATTATCAAGTATAAGAGAAATCATCCTAGCTATTGCACTATAGATTTATCAACATGGTATCAGAGCTAAGGTTGGTTAACGTCACGATGAAGATCACTACTCCCTTGAAGAAATTTCTAAATAAGTGTATTATGGTAGCAAGTCATCTCAAGAAAGGAGTCAAGGTATTGTGGAATCTCCTATTATCTATCAAGAATGATTTGACTAGGACATATACAAAGGATGAAGAGCTATTCTTAACACTTATTGGCACATTTGATGATAATAATATTTGGGTAATCGACAGTGGAGCATCAAGACATATGACTGGTCAGCAAAAGCAACTAAATACCTTATCACAGGGAAAATTTTCTTACTATGTTGAGCTTGGTGACAAGAAGAGCTATCCTATAAGATGAATTAGATCAACCTCGCTGGAGTTGGAGAACGGATGAAATATTCATCTCAACAACATCCTATTTGTTCGAGGTTTACAAAAGAATCTATTTTCTATTTCATGTCTACAAGATTATAGATGGAAAGGTTGTAGTATGGGATAAAAAATCTAACATCGAAAATGTAAAGATGATGGAGATTCATTAAGGAAGACTATAGAGATTGCTAACTCCTCTCTCTCAAGATTTGGTTCACATTGAAGTAATTCCTTGTGAAATTTGGCATAGAAGGTTTCGTCACCTTCACTAAAAAATCTTACCAAGTCTAAATTCAATGGTTAATGGAATCCCTGAACTCAAGGAGGATCATGAAGGAGTATGCAAGGGATGTGCATTAGGTAAAATTGTCAAGAGGCCATTTGGAAGCAATGCTTCAAGGTCAATTTTTTTGGATCACAATCATTACGATATTATGTGACATTAATCAATGACCATTAAAGGAAGGCATGGGTTTATTTGTTGAAATCCAAGAGTGAATTATTCAAAAAATTTCAAGCATTCAAAGCTGAAGTGCAGAACCTTACATAAAGAAGAATAAAGATTCTAAGGTCCAACAATGAAGGAGCATATACCTCAAAGGAAATCATAGATTTCTGCAAGGAATCTAGGATTAAGAGGAAGTTGATAGTCCCATACAATCTTGGACAAAATAGAGTTACAAAACAAAAGAATCAATCTATTGAAGAAAGTGTAAGAGCCATGTTACATGATCAATATTTTCCAAAATTTATGTGGGGTGAAGCAACAAATACTATTGTATATATTCAAAATAGAAATCCTCACAGATCACTAAATAACATGACTCTTGAAGAAGCAGTCACTAGGAAGAAATCAAGCATGGACCATAAAATATTTGGTTGTCCTATCTATATTTACATATCAAAGGATACAAGAAAGAATTTGGATCCCACAAGCATGAAGGGAACATTTGTTGGATATAGTAATACTTCAAAGGCATATAGGATCTACCTAAAGGAATGGCACTGAATAGAAGTTAGTCAAGATGTGATATTTGATGAAAGTAATATTGCATTTAAGAAAAATCAAAAGACCTCCAAATGGACTCTAATGGCAAAGAACTTACCATATTTTAAGAGGAATGCACTAGGGAAGAAGAAGATTCAAATCATGAAGATGAAGGTCCCAGTGAACCCATGCAACATGTGGTCATCCCTTAAAGTAGAAAGAGACCTAATTGGTTGAAATCTACTCTTTTAGATGAAGAGGGACATATAGAAGCCAAAGGAACATTTAGGGAAAGTAAGAAGCCAAAAATGTATTTTGGGTATGCAACTTATGTGACAAATCTAATAGAAGCAGAACCATCCACCTTTGAAGAGGCTATCAAACATCTAGAATGGAAAGATTCCATGAATGAATAGTATTAATCGATAATGAAAAATGGATTCTAGGAGATCATATCTAGGCCTGAAGACAAATCTATGGTAACTTCCAAATCCCTCTACAAAATTAAACATGCAGTAGATGGAAGTATTGATAAATATAAGGCACGATTTGTGGCTAGGGGTTTCTTTCAATAGGAAGGAATCAATTATGAAGAGACATTTGAACCTACAACAAGGTATACAACTATACGTCCACTGGTCCCTTTGGAAACATCGATGGGATGGATCACCCATCAAATGGATGTCAAGACTGCATTCCTGAATGACACTATTGATGAAGAAGTCTATATAGAGAAACCCCTGGGATTTGAAGTCAAATATATAAAAAATGTTGTTTTTAGTTAAAGAAGGAATTGTATGGCCTTAAGAAAGCACCAAGGGCATGGTATGTAAGAATGGATGCATACCAACAAAGATTGGGCTTCTCAAAGAGTTCTATTGATTTGAATCTCTATATAGAAGCTGTGAAGGATGAGCCTGTAATCATTGTTTTTTATGTGGATGATCTTCTCATGGCAGGTGTGGAATGTCATATCCAAGAGTGCAAGAAGGAACTAGCAACAAAATTTGACACAAAGTATCTAGGGTTGATGCATTATTATTTGGGACTAGAAGTTTGGCAGGGACCTGATGAGATTTATGTATGTCAAGGAAAGTATGAGATAGAGACACTGAAAAGGTTTGACATGATGGATTGCAAACCTATGACAACTCCCATGATCACAAACTTGAAGAGGTTAAGAAATTCTGAATCAATCCCAGTGGATCCAACCAGGTATAAAAAATTGATTGGCTGGCTGATGTACTTGGTAAATACCTGACCAAACATATGTTTTGTAGTAAATGTTCTTAGTGAGTTCTAGGTAGATCACTATCATGATCATTGGATAACATCCAAGCATACACTGAGATATTTGCAAGGCACAATCCACTATTTTCTAAAGTATCATAAGAGGAATGATGTCCACTTGATTAGATATACATATTATGACTGGGGAGGTAGTGAGCAGGATGGAGGAAGCACTACTAGAGGATGTTTTAGTTTGGGATCCTACATGGCCTCCTAGATGACCAGAAAGAAAGATTTCGCTGCTTTGAGGAGTGTTAAGACTGAATATATTGTAGCCTATGAAGTAACTAGAGACTCTTTCTGGTCAATGAAGTTGTTGTTCGACTTTTTTAAAGGACCAATGGACCCTACAATGATACATTATGGTAACACAAGCTACACAAGAGTTAGCCCCCTAATTTGCTCTCTTTTTGCCATTTTCACCTTCCTAAATCATATCCATTTACCATTGTTTTACCTCTCTTAGACACCCTCATCTTGCAACAGTCCAAGAATGATGACATATTTCTTATGCACTTTATTCTTCATATTTTTAACTTAACTTAGCATTAATTAATCATTTATTACATGATTTCTTTCTTATAATCACTATTTGTAACTTATCGATATCTCCAATGTTTATTTGGTAGTCAAAGTACTTACCATGACCATTGATCCTAGTGCAGGATCGGATTTTGCACTGGTGTCAGCACAACAAATGCTTGCAACAGATCTGAACCTCCTTAATCACCGCCTCGTTTTGAGCAGCTTCAGCCACAACAACAAGATCAATCTAAAGGCAATCGAGCTTCAGCCACGACATCAAGATCGATCCAAAGGCAGCCGAGATCGAATTTATGAAGAACGAACAACTGGAGATTGGCTACGACCAGTTTTGTTAAACTCTCTAATCTTGAAGGCCAAAAAGCTAAATTCTGCATTTGGTTATGTAATTGGTTAAATGATCTATTTTGTCCTTTGGCCAAATATCTATATAATGAAGAATGTAAATAGGACGAAGATAGTTTTGGATAGAAGTTTTTGTATAGAACAGGGACCCAACCAAAGAGGCCGTAATAGGTTGTTGTATTTTGTTATCGCCTGAATCTGGGCTGGACGATTAATACCGCATGTACTTGCCTTAGTGAATTAATAAAAAGGGAGCTCCACCTCATGTTTTATAAATTGTATTTCTGTGTTTGAAGTTGATGAACTGATTAAATTACTAAGCAACATTTTTATTTGAAAGGGAAACGTGCTGGTTGGCTAGGGCCCAATCAACCTAGCATGTTTACCCTATTTTCTATTTCTTGTAATTAGTGTTGATATTGTCAAGTGTGATTTAATTTCTAGCCCATGCATTCCTGTCTGAGTGAAAGCGAATCCGTTGTGTGAAGTAGCTAAATTTCCTTTTCTTGCACCTGATTTCAGATTGGTTTTCCCCGCCTAGTCCAAGCAAGAGAAATAAACCTACACTAATGCATGTCAGTGTGATATTTCCTTTTCTACAGTTCTATTTGGTTGGTTTTCCCCACCTGGTCCGAGCAAGAGAAATGAACCTACACCAGTGCACGTTGGTGTGATGCAGCAAGCCTTTCTAGTCTACTTCCCACAATTTTCTTGCTTTCATTAAACAATTTATGACAAGATAAATGTATATGGATTGTTTCTTTATTTTTGCACTCTGTCAAGATCAGAAACATTCATTTTTCATGTGTACAATTTGATTTAACAGTATAAGAGCACTTGTAGTAACTAAGCACTCATTTTAAGAATTAAATGCTAAGTGCAAGAATATCTGATCGGTGCAAGAACTAGTTTCTTGCAATGGGATCTGAGTGCTTTGAACCTGGAAAAGTTCAAGCCCTTGTAGGAAGTAAAATGTCTTTAGTAATGACACCATTTATACCTTCTGCATAAATCCCTATTCTTGCACTAGTGCAAGCAGACTGTGATAGCGTAGGACAAACTATTGCAAGAAGGGAATCTTTAAAGGAGCAGGTTTGAAGGGCCCATCTGATGAGACTGCTAAGTGTCTCTGTTAAATAAACACAAACACTCAGTAGTTAAACAATGATTACCTAGAGTGGTTGCCCTTTATCTTTAATTCCCTCTTGCAAATGCATTCTTCCTTGTTCCAGTCTTAGATTATTTTGATGGTTCAAGTTTCTTTTTTTTTCTCTTTTTAGTTTGATTCTACAATATTTCCTTTAATGAAAGTAGGGATTTATATTAGAAATATTCATACCATCGTTGGCATTGCCTGTGCTTCGTCTCTAAGTTTACGGATCCCCCAGGTTGACAAATTATGTGTTGAGTTTGCTTAAGTGTAATTCCTGCACCCAACATTTTGGCGCCGTTTTTAGGGAGGTGATTTGATTTTGTAAGAATTTTTTGATTATACAATAGAGGTAATTTTCCTTTATTATTGCATTATTGTTTGGAAAAGCTTCTTTGAAGGAATTTCACTAGTGTTGATTGATTTCTGACAACATTTTTTTATTAGAAGTTGTTTGTTATTTTTCTTTCTTTGTCTGGAATGAATGCGTAGAAAAGGTAAGGGTTCAAAGCCCACTAAGGGCCGAAAGAATTCTGAAAAAAATTCTCATATTGCGTCTCCTTCTGTGAGTAGGAAGCCCAATCCAATTCAAACCCATCACACAGGAACAATCCACCTGGATTCTGGTGACAAAAGCTCAGGTGTGGTTCAGTCTGTTGGGAGAGAAAGGGAAGCAATGGCAGACCATGAAGATCATGTGGAAGGGACTCGTGGAAACCAGGTAAGTAGGGATCAATCCACTTTTTTGTTTCCAATTATGGACCCTGATACTGTGGCGCAAATGAAGAATATTCCACCATCAACTCTTCCTCATTTCCATGGTAAATTTCATGAAGATCCTGACTCTTTTTTATTCGAGTTTGATATTTTGTGTAGAAGTTATCATTATTTAATTGACACTCAGAAGCTAAGATTATTTCCTGTTATTCTCAAGGACTCAACTCTACGCTGGTTTATGGGGTTAGGAGGAAACACTATAGCCTCTTGGGATCAAATGAAGAGAGTATTTTTGTCTAAGTATCAAGAATATTGCAAAACTCAGGACATGCAGGATGAGATTTTTACAATCATACAGGATGATGATGAAACTCTTGAAGATTACCTAGAAAGATTTCTGTATATTTTATGAAGGTCGAAAATTAAGCTTGATTTCAGTACTATTAAAACCTTGTTCTTAAGAGGACTTACTGATAATTCTAGAAATAATTTAAATCTGTTAGGACAACATGATATTTCTCAGCAAACTTTTGAACAAATTTGTGAATTATGCAGGATATTTTCAAGAAATCAGTATAGATTTGGTAGAGGACAAGGAAAATTTTAAGGATGGAAATTTTTCTTGAAGTTTAGAAACATTGGCGAATCTCATTAATCTCTAATATGCAAACTATAAAATGTTTATTGATATATTTGTAAAATTATTCAAATTTATAATGATTTTATATGTAGTCTCTATATAATGTTGGCGATTTTAAAGGTAAAATAATTTTATATTCTAAAATTTGGGCGAATCACCTTTTATAAAAATTGGAAATTAGCGAATCTTTTTGTGGAAAAATCATGGAAAATTAGCCCACTTGGCGAACATTAGCCCCTAAAATTTTCCATGGTAGAGGAACTCGAAATAGAAACAGAAAAACTGAATCTACTGATGCTATGATTATTGGACTAGAAAATAAAATGGAAAACATGAAAATTGATATAATGAATACTATTTCCAAACAGTTGGACTCTTTAAAATTTCAGCAAAAACTCATGAAGGAACAAGAGTAATTATGTATTTTCTGTCCTGGATGTAGAGACAAGTATCCTCCTAAAGGGTGTCCTCTTAATTTGAAAGAAACTAATAAGTGTGCCATTTGTGTAGAAGACCGTTTCATAGAATAATGTCCCTCATCCCTTTACAGCAGGACTTAAAGATGTATTTATAGGGGGAAAACCTGAAGCTGAATACTTGTATGCTATGGGAGAAAAAAGAAATTGGCCTTAGGTAGGTGCAGGTATGGTACCTGAATTTTCTCCACACTATTTTAGTTATAATTCACATGCATATTCTTATCCTAAAACTAATCAATAGTGGTAGTATGGGAATCAATATCAGAATGGACAAACTTCTCAACCATGGCAACAAGATTGGAGAGGGCCAACTCATTCTCCATATTCCTACTAGCCACCTATGCAGTCATATCCATCTACGCATACACCTTATTCAATGCCTCAACTTCTGAGTCAGTCTACTCCTCCATTGCCTTTAACTCCACCTCTTCGACCTCCTCAGTTGCCTGCTCAACCTATGACCAATCCTACCAATAATAAATTAGTACAAATGATATATGTAACAAACCCACCTTTAATCGAGTACCAGCCTATTCCAGTTGGGGTTCATGATATTCAATTAAGATCGGGAAATAATGTAACATCAGAAAATCAGAAGCAACCTGGAGTGATTGTTGAAGAGAAAGAAGAAGAGGAAACTCTTAACCATTCTCTCAAAACTATCACTAAGCAGCCCTTCCCCTTTGAATCCTTGCCATCTTCTTCCAATAAGCCTCCCTTCCCAGAGAGACTAGTAGTGGAAAGAAGTGAGCCTATTTCTGAGACTAGCTTGGCATCAAAGCTTCAGAATCTTTTCATTAAGATACCTCTACTCCAAGCCATCAAAGAGATCCCTATTTGTATGAATATTATCAAGGACATATGTCTCAAGAAACCTAGGAGGAAGAGATTGGAACCCCAAACCATTCAATTTGTTGGTAGGGCAGCAAAGTTGATGACGTGATGTGTGTCTATGGAAAAATATACTGATCCCAGAAACCCTATCATCTCACTTCAGATTGGTAATTTCCTTGTCTCTAATGTTCGGTAGCCATTACTATCATGACTAAGAAAACCATGGATCAACTTCGGTTATCTCATCTCCACCCTACTCCCACTGTGCTTGAATTAGCGGATAGATCTAAAATTAAGCAAGAAGGAGTATTGGATGATGTGATCATCTCATTAGGTTATTGGGAATATCTTGCTGATTTCATTATGCTTCAACCAAAGAACCCAGTAGGAGGACACCCCTTGATCTTGGGGTGACCATGGCTTGCTACATCCGATGCATATATTGGATGTCGTTCGATATGTATATTTCGCATGGAGATTCTAGGAAGAAAGTTACCTTATAACCCCCTTGCCAAATCCATTCAGGACCTTCAAGATACTTTATGGTTGTATCAAAGCAGTGATGAGGAGACTCAACCGATTTCCCTTATCCATCAGTATACTGGGTCTTCACAGGAAGATGAGATTCAAGATTTCCTGAATAATCTAGACACTACCTAATTTTGAGCTATTGAGCCAGATTTTCAGCCTAGATTTTCAAGAAAATCATGATTCTCATTCTTTTGTACCACTACATTTGGCCACCCCCTTGGGTACTCCTGAGCCTGATACTACTCTTGTTGAGATTAGCCCCAGTAAATCCTTGTATATTAGTTCAGATTTGGACTCATCTCAGCAAAAGTAGCTCGTGAATTTGTTTCAAAACCATCTTAGTGCCTTTGCATGGGGCTATGAAGATATGAAGGGTATTCCTCCTAAACTTGTACACATCATATCTATATTCAGGAAGGAACCTGACCTGTCCGACAACGCCAAAGGCGAATGGATCCAGCTCTAATGTTGGGTTGTGTTCTATTATTTCCACATAGTTAACAGTGGGTTTGAGGGGCACCCGTAACCCCACTTTATGGGGTCTGGGGCACTGCCCTGGAAAATTTTGGTTTTGGACCCTATGTTAGGTTGAGCGGACCCACCGATGGTTTTGTGCATGATTTTCGCACATGTTTTTTTGGACGCGATGGTTTTCAGTCCATGGTATTGGATCGATGGTTTTTTGGTCCATGGTATTGGACGTGATGGTTTTTCAGTCCAGGTATTGGATTCTTGTGGCATGTATAAATATGTATTGTTAAAACATGGAAAGGAACATAATGAAAAATCAAGCTGGTAGTCTCGGTTTGAGAATCCAGTGGGAAATCTCTCTGTGATAGTTTTTATGTGTTTGCTCGCATTTTTCTTTTCCTGTGATTTAGAATTTGTATGCAGTATCTATAACGGGGTTAAACCTACATCTTGTATCAAGAGTTGTTTTGGCTTCAAAGGGGACGCCTTTGTTGCTGAGGGGTGCTCGGTGCCTGTGTAGAATGTTTAAGTGGGAGATCTGCGAGATCGATGTCTGGTGGGTGAAAGAAGATGGCAAGCAGTGAAAGATAGAGATTGAGAAGTTCAATGGTCAGGAGTTTGAGTTGTGGAAACTCAAGATGGAGGACCTGTTGGTGGATAAAGATCAGTGGATCGCGGTAGATCCGGGTACTAAACCAACGGGAGTGACCGATGGAAGAAGTTAGATCAGAAGGAAAAGAGCATAATATGATTGTGTGTCTCAGATTTAGTATTGTTGAATGTATCAGGGGAACCTACGGTGAAGGCTTTATGGGACAAGTTAGGGACTTTGTACAATATAAGTCTCTGGTGAATAAACTGTTCCTGCGGAAAAAGCTGTATAACCTGAGGATGAAAGATGGAGACTCGGTGACAAAGAATCTGAATGCATTTAATACTGTGGTAAGTCAGTTATTATCTGTTGATATTAAAATTTCAGATGAAGATAAGTGCATCAGTTTGTTGTGTTCTCTACCAGACTCGTGGATAGTCTGGTTATTGCAATAGGTAGCAATGCAACTGCTTTGCAGTTTGATGAAATAGTCTCAGCCTTGCTGACGGAGGAGATGAGACGGAAAAATATGGACAACCAGAATGGTGATGCCTTGTCTGTACGAGGACGGTCCCAGAACAGAAACAAAAATAAGTCATCGAGTGGGAGATCTAAATCTAGAGGGAGATCTAAATCTCCAGGAAAACCTACAAAGGTGGTGTGCTGGAAATGCGGAAAGGAAGGGCACTTCAGAAGGGAGTGTAAATCTAAATCTCCTGATAAATGAAAGAGATTTGATGATGCTCCTTCGGCAGAGGCAAAAACCACCTCAGATGAAGGTGGGGATGTGTACTTGCTTCTTCAAGTACACATGTAGATCATGAGCATGGTTGATTGACTCAGGTGCATCCTTTCACTTCACTCCCCATAGAGAGTGGTTTTGCGAGTATGAGAATTATGATGGTGGTGATGTCTTCTTAGGAGATGATAGGAAGGCTAGAATCATTGGTCGTGGAAAAGTAAAGTTGAAGTTGCAAGGTGGAAGGGTTAGAACCCTTCCGGGTGTTCTGCATATTCCTGCGTTGGCCAGAAATCTGATTTCTGTAAGCAAGTTGGATGATGCAGGTGTAAAGACAGTGTTCGAGAAGGAAACCTGCAAGATGGTTCGAGGAGCACTGGTATTGATGCGGGGAGTTTGGATTGGAACTCTGTACAAGCTGCAAGGTAGCATTGTTGTTGACGGGTGTAATAGTTCTATGGTTCCTGAAAATGGAGCAGAAAATCTAGTGGTCTCTGGAGAGAAGACCATGTTGTGGCATCAAAGGCTTGGACATATTGGAGAGAAGGGCCTTCGAATACTTCATGGTAAAGGTATGGGAGAAGGTATGAGTAATAGCTCTCTGGATTTTGATTTCTGTGAAAATTGTGTATATGGGAAGCAGAATCGGGTGAGTTTCCCCTCTGGTGGTAAGATGACGAAACAAATATTAGAGCTTGTGCACAGTGATGTGTTTGGACCTGTGAAATTTCCATCACTGGGTAAGTCTGTGTACTATGTATCATTTATAGATGACTTCTCAAAGGAATACATGGATATATTTCCATAAGAAGAAATCTGAAGTCTTTGACAGGTTTAAAGAATTTAAGGCTCTGGTGGAAAATCAGACAGAGAAGAAGATAAAGGTACTGAGGACATATAATGGTGGAGAATTCTACAGCAAGGAATTTGAAGAATTTGTAAGAAGTGTGGTATAGCACGACAGAAGACTACTCCATATACACCTCAGCAAAATGGAGTCGCAGAAAGAATGAACAAGACGTTGATGGAAAGGGCAAGAAGCATGCTCAGTGGTGCTGGGTTAGGACAGGAATTCTGGGCGGAGGCAGTGGATACTGCATGTTACTTGGTCAACAGGTCACCTTCATCAGCGTTGGAGGATAAGACTCCACAAGAGGTATGGACTGGTAGGAAACCCTCTCTTTCACATCTAAGGGTATTTGATGTGATGCATATGTACATGTTCCAATGGAGAAATGAACCAAGCTAGATAATAAATATGAAAAGTGCATCTTTATTGGGTATAAGGATGGTTTAAAGGGTTATAAGCTTTGGAACCCAGTAACAAGGAAGGTTGTGTATAGCCAAGATATGGTGTTCAGAGAGGTGAAAGATGTTTATTAAACATGAAGTCCAACCAAAGGAACCTGAGAAGATAGAGTTTGAGCTAAAGAAGGAAGAATCAGACTCTACAACTGAGGAGGAATCCAAGAAGATGAAGAGCCACAAACTTTGGGTGTGAGAAGAATAAATTCGAGAAAAGACGGGCATCAAGAAAGGTAAATAGTCCATCTGCTTTCTGTTCAAATTTACTTTATCTTTACTGATGATGATCCCAGAACTGTGAAGGAAGCAGTGGATTCAGAGGATGGAAAACTCTGGAAGGAGGCCATGGTTGATGAAATGGCATCTTTGCACAAAAAATGAGGCTTGGGATCTGGTGGAGTTGTCGGCTGGAAGGAAACCCATTGGCAGCAAATGGGTGTTCAAGAAGAAGACAAATGCAGAAGGGAAGGTGGAGAAATACAAAGCTCGGTTGGTAGCAAAAGGTTATTCCCAGGTGCCGGGAATTGATTTTGGTGATATTTTTTCTCCTGTTGCCAAGGTAACTTCTATTGGATTACTTTTATCTGTTGCTGCTGCTTTTGATTTTGAGGTAGAACAGATGGATGTGAAGACAACATTTCTTCACGGGGATTTGGAAGAGGAAATCTACATGAAGCAACCTGAAGGCTTTGCGGTGAAGGGTAAGAAAGAACTAGTATGCAGTTAAAGAAGTCTCTGTATGGGTTAAAACAGTCACCAAGGATGTGGTATCAGAAATTTGATACATTTATACAGGGACTTGGCTTCACCAGAAGCAAAGAATATCATTGTGTGTATTTTAAATTAATTGGTGACCGTGTTATTTATCTGGTCTTTTATGTGGATGATATGTTGTTGGTTGGAAATGACACAGAAATTATCCAGGATTTGAAGACCCAATTGTCCTCCAAATTCGACATGAAAGATCTCGGTGCTGCAAACTATATTTTGGGCATGGAAATTAAAAGAGATCGGGCAAAGAGGAAGCTCTGGTTAAACCAGAGGAAGTATGTCGAGACAATACTGCAGAGGTTTAATATGTTAGATAGTAAACCGGTGAAGGTTCCTATTCCTGTAGGTGTGAGATTATCTGCTGAACAGTGTCCCAAGACACAAGAAG
>APFE031214237.1:0-18644 GCA_000404065.3 Pinus taeda | reverse complement strand
CATGGTATTGGATCGATGGTTTTTTGGTCCATGGTATTGGACGTGATGGTTTTTCAGTCCATGTTATTGGATGCTTCGACATGTATAAATATGTATTGTAACATTGAAAGGAACATAATGAAAAATCAAGATGGTAGTCTCGGTTTTGAGATCTAGTGGGAAATCTATGTGTATATGTGTTTTATGTGTTATGCTCTCACATTTTTATTTTTCCTGTGATTTAGAATTCGTATGCAGGTAATTTCTGTACGGGGTTAAAACCTACATCTAAGAGATATTGTGAAGGAAGAAGTACAAAAACTCTTGGATGCTAGTTTTATCTATCCTATTTCTGACACTCAGTGGGTCTCTCTGTTAGTGCTATTACCTAAAAAAGATGGAAGATGGCATATTTGTATTGATTATTGAGAATTATACAAAGCCACACTCAAAGATTATTTCCCTCTCCCTTTCATTCACCAGGTGCTTGATACCTATGCAAGAAAGAAATATTTTTCCTTTTTGGATGGCTTCAGTGGTTATAACAAGATACAAATTGCACCCAAAGATCAAGATAAAACTACTTTTGCATTTCCATGGGGTACGTTGGCTTATAGAGTGCTTCCCTTTGGCTTATGTAATGACATGACTACCTTTCAAAGGGCAGTCCTGGCCATTTTTGTTGATCTAGAATTTTGTAGAAATTTATATGGATGACTTTTCTATGTTTGGTGATTCTTTTTAGGAAGCTCTTGAAAATCTGGAAAAAGTACTTCTTCGTTGTTAGGAAGCCCATCTCGCCTTGAGTTACAAGAAATGTAGATTAATGTGCAAAGCAGGAGTGGTACTTGGCCATTTTATTTCTAGCAAAGGTATCCAGGTTGATCCAGCAAAGATCGAAATCATTTTGCATCTTCCTGCACCCAAAACTCAAAGAGAAGTAAGAGGTTTTTTAGGACATGCTGGTTACTATAGGAGATTCATTGAATTTTTTTCTAAGATAGCTATCCCTCTTTTCCAACTTCTAGCTAAGGATATTGAATTTTCTTGGACCACAGCTTGCCAATAGTCTTTTGAAACATTAAAGGAAAAGGTAGTACATGCACTAGTTTTCAGAGGTCCTAACTGGTCCCTCCCTTTTCACATTTTCTCTGATGCTTTAGATTTTGCTATTGGCACAGATTTAGGACAAGAGGAAAATAAACAATCCTATTCTATTTATTATATTAGTAGGAATTTGTCTTCCACTGAATTAAATTATACAGTTACAGAGAAAGAGTTTTTATCTGTAAATTTTGCAAGTAATAAGTTCAGACACTATGTTATAGGATATGAAGTATTTGTACATACTAATCATTCTGTGATCAAATATTTGATGAACAAGCCATTAACTAGCAGTATAGTGACTAGGTGGTTACTATTGTTGCAGGAATTTAATATTACTATTGTTGATAGACCAGGAAAATCTAATGTTATAACATATTTTCTTTCTAGATTAGATAATCCTGGTGAAGCAACTCCTGTTAATGATGATTTTCTGGATGAACATCTTTTTTCTATGTCAATAGATTCCCTATGGTTTGCTTAAATTTCTAATTACTTGGTTACTAGGAAAACACCACCACACTTGTTCGCTCGTGAAAACTGGAGTATTGTTCAAAAAAATGTTGCATATTCCTGGATTCAAGGAGATCTCTTTTACACTGGTCCAGATCTGATTATCTATAGGTGTGTAAGAGAGGAGGAAGTGTTTGACATATTGAAATCTGCTCATGATGAACCTTGTGGAGGCCACTTCACTCATAAGCGAACTGCATATAAAGTATTTCGTGTTGGTTACTTTTTCTCTTCCTTGTTTAAGGATGCCAAACAGTATGTCAGGCGTTGCGATAGCTATCAGTGAGTGGGCCAACCTAATCAAACCAATGAAATGCCTTTATGCCCCCAAGTTATGATTGAACCATTTGAAAATTGGGCTATTGATTTTATAGGGCCAATAAATCCAACATCATTAAGTAAAAAGAATATCTTGGTTTGTACAGATTTTGTTACGAAATGGGTAGAAGCTAAAGCTATTTCTTTTGCTACAGAAAAAGTTGTTGTTGATTTTCTTTTTACTGAAATATTTACTAGATTTGGTGTGCCTAGAGAAATTGTTTTTGACAATGGTCTATAGTTTATTTCTAATCTGGTACAAGGTGTGATGGCGCAATACAAGATTCGGCATAGGAAATCCACACCGTATCACCCACAAGCAAATGGCTAGGTGGAATCCACAAACAAAGTGATCGATTCCATTCTTACAAAGACAGTAAATATGCATTGGAAAGACTGGGTTGAAAGATTACCATAGGCTTTGTGGGCATACAAAACCACTTGTAGAAATAGCACGGGACATACACCATATGAGCTGGTATATGGCAAATAGGTTATGTTACCAATTGACTTCCAGATAAAAGCTTTTAGAACTTTAGTTCAGTTAGGAATAGATCTCTCTGAGGCACAACAATAGCATATTCTCTAATTAAATGAGTTAGACAAATTTCATAGGGATGTTGTTTAGCAGAACATATTAATTCAGCAGCAACACAAAAGGTGGCATGACAAGTCTATTCAGAAAAAACAATTCCAACTAGGTGATTGGGTGCTCGTTTATGATTCTAGATTTTAAATCTTTAAAGGTAAATTCCACACATGTTGGATGGGACCTTATGAAGTGATCCGAGTATTCAAGAATGGAGCAGTACAAGTTAAAACTATTGATGGACAAAATTAAGTATTCTTGATAAATGGACACAGGTTAAAGAAGTATTTTCAGCCACTTACGAGGAAAGATTTTACACAACAAGTCCAACAGAAATTCAGGATGGTAGTGGTGAATGGTAATACCAACCTTTTGAAAACATGATTTTTCTTCTTAAAAAAAAGAAGTAAAGAAAAAAACATTTCCTGTAATTATGAAAATCAATTCGCTGACATGATTGCAAAAGGATCAACCTCAAAACCAGCTTGCTAGTAGGAAGACAAAAAATTTCTAATAAAAAGAAAATGTTGCTTGATCTTTAGATATGCTAGCGACCACCAAGTAAAAGCAGGTTCAGAAGAACCAACATTTATGCAATTGGGGTAATTAGCATGGATATTTTTATTCAAGTAATGCTTAATTTTCGCTGCAGTTATTTTTGCTTGCACCAGTGCAGGCAGACCTTCCAGAAAATTTTCTGCCTTTCTTCATATTCAACTTCCGTAATATTCCCTCAGTTTTCTTCTTCAATCCCAGAATGATTAACCTTCCCACATTCTTCTAAATTTACAATATCCGCTTTGAAAAACCCCACTTTACCCTTGAATTTTTTCCCTATCCCACTTCTGTTTATTCCCTCTTTTGGTACTATTCCTAGAATCCCTGTAACAAAATTTCTTCGCATTCTGAAATTTCCCTTTTCTGACTTCTTTGTTCCCTCATGAATTTATTGCAGGATCTTGCGCACAAAGAGCAAAATGATATGCTCTAAAGCATCAAGAAAGGGCGAAGTAAATTTCCAGTATAAGTTGAGGAACCCATGTGGAAGTCCAACCTATATTTTATTGAAATTCTCTGTTATTTTTTTTAGATATGATGTTTGCACTAGTGCAAGCATGTTGTCCTATACGATAAAGCAAGTATAATGGTACCAGCAGAATAACATAATTTAAGCAGTGCAAGCAGATCAGTGCAAGCATGCACCCTGTTAGAAACATAGCAAAATTTGTTTTTTCATACCATACGTCATAGGAAAGTGGTCATTATGAACATTTATAAGAAGTCCTTTCACCTAGCCAACGAGTACTTGTGCTATCATACTAACTAGGAGAAAATTATTTAAAGTACAAGGTGTTTTTAAGTTAGGAATCATGATCATTTTTTAATGAATGCTAAGTTCTTTCTTTTGAATTATGAAGGAATGTGGAAATGTTTAACCTTTGCTTGGACATAATTGCCCATTTTCGCCATAATCCTAGATGTCCTTCACTCATAATGATTACCTCACCTAGCTATTAAAACACCGTCGCAAGTACCAATCTGGCGTGATCTCAGAGATGTTGTGCATCTATGATGAATGAATGGGTGATAAGATGGAAAGGATGGTCAACAGTTGGATCCCTATTTATAAGAACCGATTTTCTGGGTGTAGCATGTAAAATTCTCGACTGTTCATAGCCATTAAGCAGCGATGTTTCCTGTTCGAAACGAACCCCCGTCTCTTAATAGGGTAGAACAGACTGTCGAATATCACAATAGTAGATTTGCACTATCGCGAGACTCGGGCTTTCTTTAGTTCTTGCAGAAGTTTGACGGGAACGATAGAGAAGTGGCTCTACAGTATGCTAGAAGTTCCAAAAATGATCGAGTAAAAATTGGGCCTCTAAAATGTGAAGTCACAGAAGAATTATAGTAGCAACGACAGGCTTGGAAAATACTCATGAATAGTAGTTTCAAAATTAGAATCTAGAAAGGAAGCGATGGCAGCATTTCGTCATCGACAAGAAGATTGAGGTATATTGGAACGAAGGAGTTCCACACAGTGCCTTGTTGGGACAGTGGAAAGACCTCCTTTTCATCCTACAAAAGTTTATAACCTATGAGGGAAGATACTCCCACACTTTTGGATATCATTTTAGGATGTTGCAACATTTCGAAGCCACCCGACACATTTGGTGGAGGATGAATTTCCCCTATTTTTTCTTAAGAGCTTGGGAAAAATGGCCAAAAGTGTGTGGGATGGACTAGCAGACCAGGCCGACATGAAGCTATATCACCATGGCCTGATAAAGATTTTGGTCCTGAAACAGCTAGAAGTTAAAGGCATGACCTGGGAGACACTTTTGAAATAGCTGCATAAAAAGACAACTGCTGGAAAGGAGACAGAGCACCCTACCAGCACAAGCAAGGGCCTAAGTAAGAATGAAAAGGGGAGTCCTTCTTGCACCAATGCAAAAAAGAAATGATCCGAAAAAGAAGAAAAGGCCCCATCTTGAAATAATAAGACAACTATTGCACCTATTGAAGGGACTTCTTCTATGCCACCAGTACAGGCACAGACCCTCGAAAATGACAACCTGTCAGTCCTTGCGGATGTAGCAAAATTTGCAAAGGTCAAAGATGACACTCTGTTGGCATATTTAATTAAAAAGCCCGGGAAAAAGAATAAAAGATCTGATGAACGCAAAGAACCATAGTCCCCACAGGGCGTTAAATCCCCTCCTGCACTAGTACAAGAAGCACCAATACGAGAAGAAGAATCAGAGGAAGAAGTAGAAGAAGAAGAAGTAGAAGAAGAAGAATCAGAAGAAGAAGAGGCAGGAGAAGAAGAACCAAAAGAAGAAGGACTAGAGGAAGAAGAATTTCCTAATGTAACCATGAAGGATATTGAGGTCCCTGACGAAGACACAACCCATGTTGAGACAGAAAAGGAAAAAGATTTGGTAACTCCTATTGTATGGGTAGTTGAACTAGAGCTTCAGGTACAGAACTTAGAATAGCTTGTAACTAAAGCGTAGGAGGATAAAGAATAGAGTAAAGGAGAATTGACTGCTGAGATCTAAAAAAAGAAAAGAGAAGTTAAATTCTGGAAGTACCGAGCTACGCAATGTTTCAAGTGACTTAAAAAGGTGACAAAGATACTAAAGAACATTAGAAAGAAGAAGTATGAAACATTGCAGGCTGATGTCAGTATGCCAGAGCAGGATTGAGCTGGAATACTCAAAGTTTTGAAGTTTTTTGTAGAGGTAAAGAGTTGTGTGAGGACACACAAAAATTTAGGGATGGGAGAATGTTAGCCCCCTAATTTTCTCTCTTTTTTCCATTTTCTCCTTCCTAAATCATAACCATTTACCGCTATTTTACCTCTCTTATACATCCTCATCTTGCACCAGTGCAAGAACAATGACATATTTCGTATGCACATTATTTTTCATATTTTTAGCTTAACTTTGCATTAATTAATCATTTATTACATGATTTCTTGCTTATAATTACTCTTTGTAACTTATTGATATCTCCAATATTTATTTGGTAGTCAAAGTACTTACCGTGACCGTTGATCCTAGTGCAGGATCAGATTTTGCACCGGTGCTAGCACAACAAATCCTTGCAGCAGATCTGAACCTCCTTGATCAATACCTTGTTTTGAGTAGCTTCAGCCACAACAAAAAGATCGATCTAAAAGCAGCTGAGCTTCAGCCATGACAACAAGATCGATCCAAAGGCAGCTGAGATCAAATTTATGAAGAACGAATAGCTAGAGATTGACTACGGCTAATTTTGTTAAACTGACTAATTGTAAAGGCCAAAAAGCTAAATTCTGCATTTGGTTATGTAATTGGTTAAATGATCTATTTTGGCCAAAGATCTATATAATTAAGAATGTAAATAGGACGAAGATAGTTTTGGATAGAAGTTTTTGTATAGAACAGGGACATAGCCAGAGAGATGGTAACAGGTTGTTGTATTTTGTTATCACTTGAATCTGGGCTGGATGATGTATTAACACATGTAGTTGCCTCAATGAATTAATAAAAAGGTAGCTCTGCCTCATGTTTTATAAATCACATTTATGTGTTTGAAGCTGATGAATTGATTAAAGTACTGAGCAATGTTTTTATTTGAAAATGAAACGCACTGGTTGGCTAGGGCCCAACCAACTCGGCACGTTTACCCTATTTCCTATTTCTTGTAATTAGTGTTTATATTGTCAAGTTTGATTTAATTTCTAGCACATGCATTCTTGTCTGAGTGAAAGCGGATCCATTGTGTGAAGTAGTTAAATTTCCTTTTCCTGCACCTGATTTCAGACTGGTTTTCCCCACTTGGTCCAAGTAGGAGAAATAAACCTGAACTAATGCACGTTGGTGTGATATTTCCTTTTCTACAGTTCTGTTTGGTTGGTTTTCCCTGCTTGGTCCGAGCAGGAGAAATGAACCTGCACCAGTGCACATTGGTGTGATGCACCGAGCCTTTCTAGTCTACTTCCCGCAATTTTCTTGCTTTCATTAAACACTTTATGATAGGATAAATGTATATGGATTGTTTCTTTATTTTTGCACTCTATCAAGCTTAGAAACATTCATTTTTTATGTGTGAAATTTGATTTAACAGTATAATAGCACTTGCAGTAACTAAGCACTCATTTTAAGAATTAAATGCTAAGTGCAAGAAGCTTTGATTCGGTGCAAGAACTAGTTTCTTGCCACAGGATCTGAGTGCTTTGAACCTGGAAAAGTTCAAGCCCTTACAGGAAGTAAAACACCTTTATTAAAGACACCATTTATACCTTCTGCATAAAGCCTTATTCCTGCACTAGTGCAAGCAGACTGCAATAGTGCAGGACATATTAGTGCAAGAATGAAATCTTTAAAGGAGTAGGTTTGAAGGGCCCATCTGATGAGAGTGCTATGTGTCTCTGCTAAAGAAACACACACACTTAGTAGTTAAATAATAATTAGCTAGAGTGGTTGCCCTTTATCTTTAATTCCCTCTTGCAAATGCATTCTTCCTTGTTCCAGTCATAGATTATTTTGATGGTTCAAGTTGCCTTTTTTTCTCTTTTTAGTTTGATTCTGCAATCTTTCCTTTAAAGGAAGTAAGGATTTATATTAGAAATATTCATATCATCTCTGGCATTGCCTGTGCTTCGTCTCTAAGTTTACGGATCCCCTAGGTTGACAAATTAAGTGTTGAGGAGTTTGCTTAAGTGTAATTCCTGCACTGAACAATAAGGTTGTCTAAAGACCCAATGTTTCATTGAAAGACAAAGTACATAAATATCAAGTATCACTACATTCAAAAGCTAGTGCAAGATAGAGTGTTGTAGCTATGGTATATCTCCATTGATGAATAGGTAGTAGATATCTTGACAAAATGTCTTCTGAACAAGAAGCTTGTGTACTTGAGAAACAAACTTGGTTTGGTTGATATATCCTCCCTAGCTGAGAGGGACTCAGAGATAGACACATCATTCTTGTCTTAACTATGTGAAGAAAGAATGGAGGATTGGGTAAGCATCTGACATCCTAAACTCTTTGAGGATAAGGTAGGGCATCCAAGATACATTAGGGAAAATTTGAGGTCTAAAATGGGCCTTCTAAGAAAATTTACAACCAAAATAAACTTTATAAGAACCAATAGGATTCAATATGGTGATGTCAGCCATGGGAGATGATTCACCATTTTTGGAGTAAAATAGTAAAAAGTTTAAAAAATAATAAAATAATAAAATGGTGTTTTAAACTCATATTTTTAACTTATCTCCCTAAGATTTTACTCAAATTTCAAGTAGGAGTACTCGTTGGATACAAAATTTGATTCCTCGTCCAAGGAGTACCCATGTTGCATACTTTCAATGAACCATGTTGCATGGAAAATGAGAAATACATGAAAAACGTGAGTGCAATCACATTTTCTCATGCATTTCTCATTTTTCATGTAGCAAGATCCATTGAAAGTATGCAACATGGGTACTCCTTGGATGAGAAATCAAATTATACATCCAAGGAGTGTTTTGCTTGAAATTTGAGTAAACTCATAAGGAGGTAAGTTGAAAATATGGGTTTAAAAAGTAGTTTTTTATTTTTTCCCTCTAAAATTTAATGATGTAATGTAATCTTATTTTATTATTTTATAATTTCTTTAGGAGGCCCATTTTAGACCTTAAAATTACCCTAATGAGAGAGGTTGTAGAGGAAATTCCTTGAAGGACATACTCTGTGAACACCTAGGAGGGGTATGTTCCTTGAGAGACAATGATGATGGTGTCTATTAGTGATTGGTCTCATCATCATTGTGCTTTTATCTTATGGAGAGATAGAGTTGTTAGTCAAGGCCTTGCTATGCGACAATGTTGGATATATTGATGCAAAGAGATGACTTACAAATCCGACTCTTCTTATGAGATATCTTCAGATTGAGAATGCCCATGTACCATTTGTGAATACCTCCCTATTTAAGAGGGAGTGTTGAAAAATGTGTAACTAGGTTCGGTATTCATAAATATGAAATGTACTTTTGATTCTTGTATATTGTAAAATGAAAGAAAATTTATTATTGTTATTTTTGAAGCATGGGTGTCATGCTCAAGGTATTTTATCTTAGAGGTCAAGCACCTATTGAGTGCTTCTAGGATTTTTCCTAGGTCAAGAAGTAAAAATAGTCATTATCATATGAGGAACACCCCATAAGGCACTTTGTAACTTGTAAAAAAAATGTTTTGTATTTTAAAGTGTTAAGAAACCCTCCAAGACCAAGTTGGCCTATTCTGTGGTATTTCATCAACCTTCGAGTCCTATATATAATAGGGAGCTCGACCTCCTAAGGACATCAATCATCCTCTCATTATTTAGGCAAAGAGGGTAAAGAAGAAGGCTAACAAAGAAGGAAGAAGGATGAAGACAAGTGTTTTGGGTTATCTCTCTCTATTTTGACACATGCGAAGGAAAGGAGGCTAGGGTTTTGTTGTTACAAGATCGAATTTGGAGAAAGTGAAGAAAGAAGGTAAAAGGAAGGCACATTAGGTCATCCTCAAGCCCTATAGGAAGGGGAAACTCAAGCGAAGGTTAAGAAAATCCCTAGAATTCCTAAATCATCTCACACATCTGAAGGAAATAGTTGTTGGAGGGGCCAAAAATTTCATATTTGTAGTAGAGGCTGAAATTTTGGAGCGGGGGGTTGAAATTGTGTTGTTGGAAGAGATTTTAATGGGTTTTACTTGGACAAAGGAAGAAAATCATCAATAATGTTGGACTTGGTCTTCGAAGGTTATTGGTCTTGGTCTGAAGGTCTTGGAATTTGTCAATTGAAGAATCTATAAGAAGAGAAGAGATTTGTGGGTTTTCCCCTCAACTAGAGAGGTTTTGGACCTAGCTTGTAGCCTATATCATGTGTTCCTTTGTACTGTTGATCTTATTGTTTGATAGTTGTTTGATGATTAGAATAACATAATAATAAAAGAAGAATCTAATAAGTAAGAAAAAGTAAAAATAGATCACAAGAAGTTATGAAGTATAAGAGAATTCATCCTAACTATTTCCCTACAGATTTCTCAACAGCTAATAGCCCTCAACATAGCCCTGTAGTCTTTGTAGAAAAATCGAGCACTCATCAATTTATTTGTTATAGTGTTTAGGCATTAAAGCTATACTTTTTTTGGCATGCCGTAATGTGGCTTAATGCCTTTCATACATTAGGTTTTGTTTTTAAACATTTTATTAAGAAGTGGAATGAACTCGTTATATGTTTCATAACTATATATTATATATGTTTTATAATTATTGTGAAACATATATAATATATATATTTTATAGTTATGGTCTATTCTTTAAGTTGGACACTTTGAAAAAGAAAGAAAAGGAAATGGTCATAATTTTTTAGATGAAATTTTTAAATAAGATCGATTTTGGCCTTTTAATTTAAAATTTAGTAAAGTGTGATAGCTAAAGTTTTATGTCATAAGTGGTGTCTTGGTTTTTTTTGGGGCATGAATTTTATTGAGAATGGAGACACCAACATTAATTGACATGGAGAAGTTGAGCTAGGCTAATTTTACCCTATGGAAATCACAGATGGAGGATATACTAATTTTAAAAGGTCAGTATTTTCCGATTGAAGGTGTAACAAAGAAACCCTCATCGAGTATGAATGAAGAATGGAATAAGCTAGATAGAAAGGCGATTACAAAAATCCTCCAATATCTAAAAAATAATTTGTATTTCAATGTGCCCAGAGAAAAGAAAGCAGAAGAATTATGGAAGAAGCTCCATAATCTATATGAGAAGAACATGACATCAGACAAAGTGTTATTGATGAAGAATATTTATAATCTCGAGATGCAGGAGGGTGCTTTAGTTGCTGAGAACTTGAGTGAATTCAATATTATTACTAATCATCTTTCCATTAATAAAATCATTCTAGATGATGAAATTAGAGTTATTTTGTTAATGTCTTCTATACCAAATATCTGGTAAAATTTAATTATAGCTATGAGCACTTCAGGACTTGTAGGAACCTTGAAGTTTGATGATGTCAACAATAGTTTAATGAATGAGGATTTGTGACGCAAGTCAATTGCGAAAAACCGAGGAGGAGAATCTTTAGCTCTAGCTGATCGTGGTAGGAGAATTTATCAAGGCTGAAAAGGGCATTCAAGATCAAGATATAAATCAAAATAAAGGAGGGGTAGGATCATTTTCTTTCATTGTAGTAAACCAGGGCACATGAAGAAAGAGTGTTGGGTCTTGAAGAAAGGATAAAAGGATCATAAACTGGGCAATACAAATCAAAATTCATCCAACACAAAGAAGGTGAGTGCTGTTGTAGTCACAAATGATGATGTGTTATTTATTGTTTCAGTAGAGGATGCATGCTTATATATATAGCAATAACTTGGATTGTATCCTGGACTCTAGGGCATCTCACCATGTAACCCCATGAAAAGATAGTTTTGTTGCATATAATCCTGGTGATTATGGTAGAGTGCATTTGGGGAAAATACTTTTTGTAGTATTGTTCGAGTGGGAGATGTCTAGATCAAGATGAAGGATGGACAAGATATATTGTTGAAATTGGTCAGCTATGTACTAGAAATGCGCATGAGTTTTATCCTTTTGGGACATTTGGATGATCAAGGCTATTACACAAGATTTGAAAAAGGAAGTTGGAAAATTAGCAAAGGAGCATTGGTCATGGTGAGAGGACCCAAGATAGGAACATTATATACAATGAAGGAAATGATAGGAAAATTATATTTGGCTCCTCTCACAAAAGAAGGAAATTCAGTAGATATGTGGCATAAGAACTTAGGTCACATGAGCAAGAAGGGCTTCAAAATACTTGTTGGTAAAATTTTATTATCAGATTTGAAATCCTATAATCTTTATCTTTGTGATCATTGTGTATATGTTAGACAAAAAAGGGTTTCATTCCTTATAGGTGGCCATGACAGAAAGACAAATTTGTTAGAATTGATAAACTCACATGTATTTGGCCTATTAATATTAAGTCATTAGGAGGGGCATCATATTTTGTAACATTTATAGATGATGCATCCCAGAAGGTTTGGGCCTACCCTATGAAAAGTAAAAGTGAAGTGTTTGAAATATCTCAAAAATTCCATGTTGTTGTTGAAAGAGAGACTAACAAATTGATCAAGTGCTTGAGAACATATGATGGTGGAGAATATTATTCAAATACATTCAAGGAATATTGTAATGAGTTTGGAATAAAGCATGATAAAATTGTGCCTGGTACTCCTAAAAACAATGGTGTTGTAGAAAGTATTAATTGCATCATTATGAAGAAAGTGAGGAGTATGTTGTCAAATTATGGATTGGAGAAGCATTTTTGGGTAGAAGCAGTAATGAAAACTTTTTATATTTTAAATCGATATCCTACTAAAACCTTCGATGGTGACATTCCTGAAGAAGTTTGGATTGGTAAGAAGTTGAATTATTGTCATTTGAAAATAATTGGATGTTAATCATTTGTAAATATTCCTAAATATAATAGAACTAATCTAGATGTTAAATCTATGAAATAAATTTTTCTAGGATATGTAGATGAAGAATTTGGTTATCGTCAATGGGATCCAGTCAATCATAAAGTTATTAGAAGTAAGAATGCTATATTCAATGAGTCATAAATGTTTAATAGGCTTGTAGATTAGATGGAGGTCAAGAAATTTATTGATAGAGTTTAAGAGTAGCATGAAAACATCCCACCAATGCAAGAAAATGGACAACAAATTGAAGATCAAGAAGGAAAACAACTGGAAAGTGATTAACATAAAGAAGAAGGAACCTTGCAGGAACCTTTACATGTGATTCAACCTGATACTGCACCACCATAGTTGGTTCACAGATATTTTATTCCTCAAAAGCCTTCACTAAGGTAAACTCCTTCAAACTATATTTTATTGACTGATGAAGGTGAGCTAATTTCTTTCAAGAGGTTGTAATGTTGAGCACAATAAAGAATGGAAGAAAGCAATGGAGGAATAAATTAACTATTTGCTAGTAAATAAAACTTGGGAAGTGGTAAAGCTCTCAAAAGGTAGAAAATACCTACAAAACAAATGGGTATACAAGATTAAGCATGAATGCGAAAAGAAAATGAAGAGGTATAAAGCAAGTCTGGTGGTGAAAGGATTTGCCTAAAGAGAAGGTATTCACTTTAATTATATTTTCCCACTTGTTGTCAAACTGTCATCCATTAGACTAATTCCTTGTCTTAATGCTCCTTTAGACTTAGAATGTGAATAATTAGATGTAAAAGTTTCTTTCCTTATGGTGAATTAGAGGAATAAATTTGTATGGAGCAACCATAAGGATTCATAGAAAAAGGCAAGGAAGACCTAGTTTGCAGATTGAAGAAGAGACTCTATGGGTTGAAATAGGCACCTCGACAATGGTGTAATAAATTTGATTAATTCATGTTGGAACATGGTTTTCACAGGTTAGAAGTTGACCATTGTGTCTATATCAAGAAGTATGATCAAGGAAAGTATATAATATTATTGTTATATGTGTATGACATGTTGATTATTGGGAATGATAAGAATATGATCAATACGTTGAAGAAATATTTGGGAAGGAAATTTGAAATGAAGGATTTGGGTCCACCATAAAAGATATTTGGGCATGAGGATTATGTGTGACAATCAAAAACAAATTGTGGTTATCACAAGAAAAATATATCAAGAAGGTGCTTGAAAAGTTTAATATGAAGGATGCCAAGCCAATTGGTACAACCCTTGCAACCCACTTTAAGATAAGTACTGATTTATGTCCTAGTGATGACAAGGAGAAGGAAGAAATGAACAAGATTCCTTATGCTTTAGTAGTTAGCAACTTGATGTATGCCATGGTAGGCACATAAATATACATTACATATTTAGTGGGAGTAGTGATAAAGTTCCTTTCCAATTTAGTTAAACAACATTGGCAACCAGTAAAAGGGATTTTGAGGTATATCAAGGGTACTAGTCATTACTATTTATGTTTTGGTGATAATGATATTGTGCTTAAAGGATTTACAAGTGCGAATATGGTTGGAGATATGGACACCATAAAGTCAACTACAAGTTATTTGTATACATTTGTAGGTGCAGCAACATCCTTAGTGCCAAGGCTACAAATAATAGTATCTCTCTTTACAACAGAGGAAGAGTACATAGCCACAACATAAGTTTGTCAATAGATTTTGTGGATGCAATGATTCCTAGGAGAGATAGGAATAAAACAAGAAAATTATGTGCTATATTCTGATAGTTAGGGTGCCATTCACTTGGTGAAAAACGCAACATTTAACTCAAAAACCAAGCACATTGAATTAAGGTACCATTGGATCCACCATGTGTAGGAGGAAGGACAATTATCCTTGGAAAATATTCATACAGATAAGAACCCTGATGATATTCTCATTAAGATTCTACCAAGAAATAAAAATGAGTTATGTAGAGGCATGGTCGGAATTAGTGTGACTTGATTCAAGGCTCTTCATTTGGATTCAAGTGGGATAATGTTAAGTGTGAATCCAAACAAAGACGTCGACCTCCTGACAATCACCTCCCGCACCGATGTTGACTACCATTGACTACCCACCATCCATTGACTTGTAATTTCACTGTGTAGCTCATGAAAAATACATGTAGAAAAATATAGAACTCTTTCCATCAACTATAAATTTGTAATCTGCCTCAGTATGAGCATGTAAGCAAGGAAAGACCTATAATAATGTAGTGTAAAGATTGTGATTTATTCTCCATTTTCTTTTGCTTCTCTCTGTGTTGTTTCTCAATTTTAATTTGTCTCTAAGTTATGTTTTTATCCCATGACTTTGGGCCCTTTGAGAGAACATCCCCATCTTCCTCTAGTGTCGAATATGGTTGAATATTTTCTTTGGTGATACCAAACGCCGTATCCTATAGGAATTCACCTATGAATGACCCTTCCTGAGAGTTCCCTATTGCTACTCCATTAACATGGAGAGACATCACATCTTGAAAAATAGGTTCTAGTTGTGAAACAATGAGCATAAATGGCAAACTAGCCATATCATTGGATTTCAAAATTAGAACTACAAATAGCTAGATTATAATCACAATTTGGGGAAAATAGCTCAATAGCTTCTCAATACAATATATTAGTAAGGAGGAGGAAAAAAATTCAAATGAATTATTCTAAATGGTGACAAATACTTTTAGTTCGAAGGAGAATAACTTATCATGTGTGAAATACAACGTCGAAATGAAAACCTAGAATGACGAGGTGAGGGGCATTCTATGTTCTCTAGATGAAGGATATTTTGCTTTCTACAATCCACTATGAGAGAGATGAGTGATTCACTTTATGATCAACCTTAAATTGACATGTATCCCTTTTAAAATAAAAATAAATATCATTATAAATATAAAAGCAAAACAAATATAGAAAAAAATAATATACATATTTAGTTAGTTCTAATTAAAGAAAAACTATTTTACTTTGACTCTTCCATTGACAAAATATTTTATATAAAATTTAAAGAAAAACTTTAAAATTTTAAATTTTGAAAAGAAATATATATAAATATATCATATATTCTTATATCCATCTTATAAATGTAACATATCCACACATTTGTTTTTACCTTGGTAACATTAATTAATAATTATCTTTTTTCACATTAAGTATTAAATTTTACATTTGAAAGGGCATTTATATTAATTCTTTGTTGGTCCATGCTCTAATGCTAGAAGGAAAAAAAAAATAGGTCCATGCTATACACTTTAATGTAAGGTCTAAGGAATAATATAAGTGTAACATAAGTTTTATGTCATAATCAACCTCTAAACATTCTCAATTCTGTGCAATTGTGTGTTATTTGGCGATGGAAGCATTGTGGTTAGCAAGATTCTAAATCGAGGACTCTTATTCACTAGGGATTGATCGACAACTCAAATGGGAGGAGGTGGTTAGATGGTAACCGCCCTCCCTTCTGGCACCACGAGCGAATTATTAACTTAGTCCTTTCATCTAAAGCTCCCCAGTGAGCACGATATCCCACTAAAGCTCCCTTGAGCCAATTTCCCTTAAGGACAATATTTCATGGACAAAAATCACACTAGGTCTATTAGGGTTTATAATAACTTACTAGGTCCTGTGTAAAATTTTGATAAACTCATAGGATTGTACAAAAATTTCAGTAGCCAATTAGCTCAAGAATTTCCCTATTACAATGTCCTTTTTTACCTCAACAACATCTTGTATGAGATAATGAGTTCTCTTTTACTCTTTCTTGGTTGCCCCAGGTTCCTTTCTCTACCTTCTTGCTCTCTTTTCCCCAATTAAGATATTTATCTCTAAAGAGAGGAGCAACTCCCCATTAACTGCCTATTTAACATTTTCCACCTTGTAATTCCTTGGCTAACCATAACCATTCTTTTTTATTCCATTAAAATAAAATAGACATTCATGTCTAACATTATATAGACACATAAATAAAAAGATATGTATATATTAACTATAATTAAAAAATAGTTCAATACAAATAAAAAATAAAAGTAATTAAAAAAAATATTATTTTTAATATGCGAGATATGTGTAATTTGATTAGTCAATTTAAAAAAATTAAATAATAATATAAATAAAGCATTATAAATAAAATATTTCAATATATAATTAATATTTAGGTGTATTTTAAAATATTTCAATGCTTATTTTAAATGAAGTATTTCAGTATTGCTTTATGATTATATAAAGAAATTGCAAAAATCTTATAATCAAACATTTTCAACTGGCTCAGTATTTCACATGTTTGTCCTTTTGAGATATACTTCCTAATCAATTTTGTTTAAAATCTAGTAAATTTTTTTGTAATATCCCTAACCTGGAATATTCCTCAAACCCCAGCAAAATCTGCAACCAAATATGTGCAAATGATATAGTAACCCACAAGTGACAAAATAATAGTGGAACAACATATAATAATGTAAACTAAAAATATAAGCAGATACACAAGAAATGCAACGAGAAATGCTAAGCCATTTTATTATATTGAGCAATAAAATGAGTACAAGAGGTGATCAGATAGATGGCACCTCGACTTGCACAAGGACAGTGAAGAAATACTCTCAGAATAACAAGGAATGGCCTCTCTGTGTGGATGTTGTTGGAGAACTATTTTGCTACTGCTGCTGCTAGAAAACAAATAATGATTTGGGGCTACTCCCCTCCTCGGAAAATGTCGAAACTCTAGGATCGAGCTATACTCCAAAAACCTAGGAAAACCCAGAAAGCTTTCCTGGAATAGCCGACCCTCGAAAATCACCCCCTTGAGGTTCTATGTAGCTCCTCAATGCTCTGCACTACCACTGAAGAAGACCCCTCTAAACTCTACCTGAAATTCTGCCAAAACTCCTCCAATAGGAAAGGCCTGGTCCCCTGCTCAATCACCCATCATAAATCCTCCTGCAGAAACCCCAGTCTAACACTACTGCCAGAAAGAATTGTGTCCCTCTCCCAATGTTGCGCAGTCCTCCAAAGCACTACTGAAACTACTGTTGGAATGCTGATAAAATGACTGCTGAAATGCCAAAGGAAATACCTTGCCTGAGCAGGAACTCGAAATCCCCCGGGGCTAAGGGCGAGATCTCCGAACGGAGACACTCAATGCACTAAACAGTGTTGTAGACTACCTAAATAGCCAGCGTGCTCAAAAGTCGAAATGACTAGCTCAAAAATGCACATAACTGGATGATCAAAATGAGGGGGCTCCTCTCTCCTTTATAGCCTTTGCCTCTCTCAATCCCAAGGTTGACCTCCTCTTGTGTGATTCCTCTCTTGCCACGTGTTTCTTCCCTCCTGTGCAGTCCCTCCATTTGTCTGCGTGGGGTCCATTTTTGCGTCCCCCTTTGGCCCCCTTGGCTCCCCTCTAAGTCACAACGTTGTGCTACTAGGAAGTGACTTTTTATTCTAAAAGTGATTTATGTCCCCCGTCCTCACTTTTTTTATTTACAAATAACTATAGAAGGCAAAAATTGAACAAAATTGAATATTCCAATTAGCCATGGCTAATTAGGAATATTATAGTCTCCCCTGGCAAAATGTTGCTTGTCCTCAAGCAACTGAAGTGATGGATGCTGCAAGATCTTCTCACTCTCCCAAGTGGCATCCTCATCTGGAAAAATCTTCCACCTCACCAAGAATTCCTAGACCGTCCTGCTCCGCATCTACCTCTCCCTGGTATCAATGATAGCCTCTGACTGCAATACCAAATGCCCCACATCATCCATGCGTGGTAGCTCATCTGTTATTGTCACCTGCTGCCCCAATGCCTTCTTCAGGCATGATACATGAAAAAAGTTATGACTCTTGCTGCCTTGGGGCAACTTCAACTCATATGCAACCTATCCAATCCTGTGTATCGCCCTATATGGCCCATAAAAGCGGGGCTTGAGCTTCTCAGCCCTATTTTGCTTCAGTGATGAGTGTCAATATGGCTGTAATCATAGGTAGACCATGTCCCATACCTTGAACTGCCTCTCCACCCAACCCTTGTCGGCATACAACTTCTACTGGTTCTGTGTTGTAGCCATGTTATCCTTGAGAGCTCGAAGGATATCCTGACTCTCTTGGATCCAAATCTTGGCTCTAGG
>APFE031214233.1:0-12031 GCA_000404065.3 Pinus taeda | reverse complement strand
ATTTATACATGCTGAAGAATCCAATACCATGGACCGAAAAACCATCACGTCCAATACCATGGACCAAAAAACCATCGGGTCCACTACCATGGACCGAAAACCATCGCGTCCAAAAAACATGTGTGAAATTCATGCACAAAACCATAGGTGGGTCCACCCAACCTAACATAGGGTCCAAAACCAAAATTTTCCAGGGCACTGCCCCGGACCCCATACAGTGGGGTTACGGTACCCCTCAAACCCCCTGTTAACTATGTGGAAAGAATATAATACAACCCAACAACCTCAGATCACAGACACTACCGGGGGTATAGTCGCAGATAGTACGTTGTGTGGGCAGGATACCTGAGTCCTCGACTCGACTCTGATATCCCCAAAGGGATCACTGATACACATAATACCCAAAAGAGATGTAAGTAAAGGTAGGCTACCTTTACTTATAGTATGATGTTGTCTCGTATTTAGCTCTGCTTTTACTAGATTGGTCCCGATAGTATGAGTGCAGAAAGATTTCTCTTTTTAATGACACTAGTTTTGGTGTATGATCTTGGGTAGTTTACTCACACTACCTAACCAAAGATCCTAGTCTAAACTAATGTATGTTTACTCTAGAAAGAGTTGCTAATTGATTTTATTAGGTATATTTTAAGTGTAATTTGTTAGTCTTTGGTAGGGGTGTTGATGTATAGATTTTATGGGACTCTGACTCAAATCATGCAAAAAACAATGCTTGTAAATTTTCAATTTCGATGAATAAGTTGCTTCTACAAAGGGAGAGTCATTCATACATCAATATTCATTCCATGCATCCTACTTAATAAAACACTCGCATAACTGACATAACTTTTCAATGCTCACTAACAACTACTGAAACCAAATAATGTAGAACTAACAAACTAAGCAGAAAAAAATAAAAAATGTTGATTTTTTCTTTAATGAGAATAAAAACTTTAAGAAGGAAAGTTATTTTCTTAAAAAAAAATTGTTTAGGACACAAATCAATCAAACAAAACACAACTATAGATCCCTTATCAGTCCAAAAGTAAGTTTCCCAACCCTTTGAGGTCACAGACACTATTGTTTATCAAAGAATGGGTGACTAACGCTCTATGCTAGAGGCCACAGAGAGTTACTGGTGGCACTAATGCTCTGTTTATGAAGCTATAGTTCTTTATAAAGCTATATTTACATTGGTAACCTGCATTAGTGAGGGAAAAAACTTCAGAAAAGGGTTGTGGGGATTAGATCCAAGGCTGAGGAATGAAAGAAGAGTGTTGCAAGGTCCAGAGTGATCAGAAAAGGAATGAAGAAGTACAGGAAGTTCTAGAAGGAGAGATCTAGGAACTTTATGGGAAAACTGAGAACTAAAGTGTAGTCCCCAGTGGAGTTGCCAATTCTGCTATAGGGATTAATGCACGATGTATGGAGGATGAAGGAACCCTTAAGGGTCTTCCTGGGACCCTTGGCAAACTGTAAGATTATCTGCAGTTGTCACAAAGATACATGCATGTCCATATTCAATAACTAACTACCAAAGCAAGATAGATTCATTACCTCATGTCTTCACGTAGAGTTGTCGAGCGCAATGCAGCTAGGCGGAAGTCCCCTGAGCCGACTCTAGATCAAATCCCGCACATAGAAAAGACAAGCATAATCACAACATAAAACCTTGATAATCAATTCATGAATATATAGAAGACATCTAGTTTCACATAACTAAGCTACTCATGCTAAAAGACATTGAATAAACATATAAATGGATTATAGTACCAACACCACGGAGTAGACAGTACAACTGCAGTTCTATATTAATGCCAAAAGAGTGATTACAACCATTGGTTTCATTAGCCTTCCCTTACCCCTCCAACTCCTCTCTCTCTCTCCCTTCTTACCAACTTCTTTTGCTGAAGTCTAAGACTCTGCTTGACAATCAAGTAAGCTATCTTTTCAAATGATCTGACCCCTTTCACAATAGCCCTAGCTCTACTTATGTAGCATGTGAGGTTAGGGTTGCCAAGTTTCTCCATGAGTTTCTTTAGGTAAAAGCAATGATGTTTCCATTCTTTTGAGATCTTTCCCATTTGCATACTCCAATAGGATTAGTAATCCCCAAAATAGGTCGAACTTGGATGTTTCCTTGCTTTTTTGAGTTGATTTAGGAGAGAATATAGGAATATTTCACAGTGAATCCGCTCCTTTGACCCTTAGATCCTCATTAGGGTTCACTAACGATGTGCCCGAGGTAACAAGTAGAGTTACTTGGGTCACTAATGCTCCCTTAGGCTTGCTGAGAAGCTTTATAAAGCATGTTTCTAGTGTATAGACAATGTTAGCTTAGAAACAAGGCTTGTGAACTTGATCCTTGCTTCAATCATCATGTCTTTGCCCTCTGAACTAATGAGGAAGTCATTTTCCTATATAACACTTCTCCTTATCATCATTTGGAGGATCTCGTGCCAAGTTGGGCCGAGATGCTTGAATCCATTTTTTGAGCACTTGGAATGCATGCCACTCCACAAACTCCTCCTGCTAGGGGGCACCATTCCCACCTTTGCATACCAGATCAATCCCCTCCATCACATATGTTTGCAGGAAGTATCCCATGCTTGGGGGCATTATGGCTTTCCCCTGGCCATCTTCTCAATTGATTAACATAATTCTCGGCCTAGATCCCACTAGATCTAGGTATGGTCAGTTATCCTCCCATTCCTTGGATAATTTGTCCTATCGGCCTCTTTGGTGAGCCATATGAACATCACATATTGTAGATGTTTGATGCCATATGTTCAAATATTCTACTTTATGTCCACATAGTCCCCATGTTTGACTTCGTGGGTGAGGATGATTCTAGAGCTCCTCTAGTAGTTAATTCTGATTTTCCTCTTCCCTTAATTCTTCAGTAGGAACCATCATTCCAAGAAGCATTAAGGTCATATTTAGACAAGTAAAGCCACTTGCTTGAAATTCACAGATCCCGATTCTGATGGTCGGTTTTTCATCTACGATCTCCATAAGATTTAGGGCCTTCTTGTCCTCTCAAATTGGAGGGAAAGCATCCTTTTATAGGAAAACCAATAGTTTTTCTATTGCACATTGCGACCAGAACGTACCTCCATTTGATGAATCATCAACACCATTGGAAATCTCTGATTGAGTACTATAATGGGTCATCCTTAGTTTTTGATGATTTAACACTTCACCAGGAAGTCATTTCTGTAAGAAGGGTCACTTTGTCACCTCTCAAAATTGAATTTCTTCATAAAGAAACGCTTGTACTTTGAGGGCAAACTCCTCTTAATACTTGTCATACCATGTGTCAATTTTCATCATGAGTAACCATCATTTACTCATGTTTTCATGGTCCCCACTGGGCCTATTCTATGTGGCAGTGTCATTGAGTCACCCTTGTTCAAAGCATCTGCGATGATTCACCCTTGCATCCATGGAATTTGTTTCACATCCCGTTCTATGATGTCACAAAATTCCATTCATATTTGCATACCGTTCATCTCGTGTTGCCCATTTTAGCCTCCAGTCATATTGTCCCCATCCCCTCCAGTGTTGAGTCAGTTGCTGCCAGGTCAACCATGCACTTTATGCTCTAACAAGGGAAGTCATATTCTTTTCCCTCAGTCCCACATTTTCCATTATCCTTGGTGTTAGTCCATCAGTCACATTACTATTTTCCCTCGTGCCTTAGTTGAGGATCCTCATTGCCTCACCTATTGTATTACGAGGGCCCTATTCTGTCGACATCAACTCATTTATTTTAGAAGAATAGTATAGGGTGGTGAACTTGGCTCCATCTTCCATTCTTGTTCGGCACCCCAGATCGAGAAGACGGACTCATTATTTCCCTTTGACTTGGTCGTTTCATGTTCATGATTCATACACTTGATGGTCCAATGATGCAACAGATTGTACCAGTGATTGTTGGGTGTGTATGAGATGTTTCAGACCTCACGAGGGGGTGGCCCTTTAGGTAACCCCCCCACATGACTGGATGCATTCCTATTATGCTACAACCTCAGAAGCAGTTCTGAATATTTGATGGGTTTGGGTCCTACAGATCGCAGTGTTCACAACATGCATGTCTCCTTTAGATGATCCATTCAGTTTTGTAGGGTCCTTCTCTGTTCAATAGGGCTTCTTTGGTTGTTTGACCCTCTCTCCCACTATTTTTTGAGGGAAGGGCCATTATATCTTATGTACTCAGATATTATTGTATTTAGTACTGGCTCATATTTTTCCAAGTGCATTATGTATATGGGACACATTGTATTATTTTCTGCCTCTGTTATGCCAGCATGTCATGTACCATTCAACATATACTTCATCGCTCAGTTTTATGTTTCTAGGCACACCATTATTTTTGTACTAAGTTATCTCGGCGGGTATGGGTATGCCTCCCCCACCTCATTGAGGTCCGGTACGACAACATAAAAGGAGACTTGCATTAGTCTCACCCCCTCTATCCCTATCCTCTTTCACTTCAGCCTTAATGGTCTCTCTCTCTCTCTGACTCCCCAGCGTTGTCTAGTGATTATGTCTTTACAATGTACTTCAATAATATGTTTTGCTCTTAACAATCGTACATTGGGGGGAAATTTGTTATCACCAAAAAATTGATCATCTAGCCTAATTTACTAGATGGACCGAAGTACACCATGTAAATCCTATTTTACCATAGTAAAATTGCTTTAACTGTCAAAAATTACTTAATAAACACCTTTGTTAAGTAATTTATAATTAAACCCATGAAGAATAATTAAATAAATCACTATTTGTTTGATTTTCTTTTAGAAATAATTAATTAAACCATTGTTCAATTATTATTCCTTATCATATTTGACCCAATCATGAAAAATAAATAGATAAATCATTAATTATCTTATTTTTCTCTAAAGAATAATTAACTAATCACTAATTAATTATTATTCTTTCTCAAATTTGAATAATTAAATAAATCATTATTTGTTTAATATTCCTTAACCAGTTCCTTGAGATGATAAATAAATCATTTATTTATTTATTATTTCTAAATAAAAGTTTAAATACATTTTTCCCTCCTAACCAAATATAATAAAATATTCCTAGTAGTTATTCCAAGAATGAGGTTAATAATATTTTATTATTGCTCATTATTCAAGGATAACTCCATATTTTGTTATAAATAGAAGGGTTTTCCATTCATTATTCACTTTTGATTATTTTCATTGTTGCATTCAGTGTTGTAACTCTAATTATTTTCATTGTCGTACACCATATTTTTGCTGGGTTTACACATTATAGAGGAGAGAAACTCTACACAAGCTGAAAAAGTTGGAGGATAGACAAGAACCTATCCCATAGAGGGGGACAGGTAACATTTATTTGTTCCCTTCACAAGTGTTATAATAAAAACTATTCTTTGTATATCTAGTTTCCATAGGATGATTGGATTTAATACTATTTATTTTTGTTGTTTAACTATGATTGCGGCATAGATCATAATTTTGGTAGGTTTTGTTTCTATTAGTTGTTGCAGATCTACAATGTTTAACAACCATTAATGTTGTTGAGATTGTTTGTCATCCACAATATTAAGTGGGTTCTTTTCGTACATCTTTGAGAAGAAAACACAACAAAAATGAGCTTCCTGTTTTTCCAAGTGTGATAAGCCACAGTTCATGTTTTTCGTTCGCAAAGCCTTAGTTTTAAGCTTTTGAGTGATTGTTCATGCTCTTGCTTTGGCATTTCTAAGAGTGTTTATTGTTGTTTTATGAGTTTTTTGCTCGATCATTTAGTCATATCAATTTGGAGAGTATAAAAAACATCATTGAGAGTGATTGTGGGTTTTTTATTTGTCACTTGGAAAAATGAAGAAATTCTTTACCCTTCCTTAGCTAGTTTTCATCAAATGGAAATGAAATTTCATTTGTCATATAGTTTTATTTTGGATTGGTATCAAGTCCCTTTTCACACCATCTCAGATGCACTCCATACCCCTGAGTAATAAGCAACCTAAAATAAAGTGTTAATAAAATTAATTAACGTTTTCAATTATAGAAAACCAACATTATCTTAGGTTTGTAGAGCCTTGGAGTAGGATTTGGAGAGATTATTCAAGGTTATAAAATTGAAACTAGATTCACTAGTGAGTGTAAATCCATTTTCTCATTTGATGCTTGTTGGAAAGCTTCTCTCACATAGGATTTGAGTATGTGGTCAGATCGAGAACCTGTGGAGTGACATCCTTGTTGAATTTTGTAACTATGGTTAGTATTCATAATATATATTTTGTCCCTTGATGTATTTATATTGATTATTGTAAAGCATGTTCTTCATGCTAGAGTCAAAAGAAAAAAATATCTTTAGTTCATGTGCATTTGGAATTTTTAAAAGAAGAAAATTAAAATTTTGAAATTGAATATTTGACTCTAAAGTTAGTCAAGTCGGTCTCCCTCCAAATCAAGTCAGACTAGGAAAAAGACACATGCATTCGACCCAGAATAACACTAGAAAAATACAATTTGACCTCCTCCACAAGACATAAATTTGATCTCTCTCAAGAAAGAATATTATGGGAATCCAAGTGAGGAAAAGGACAGTGAGGACAAATAAAAAAGACAAATTCATTTTTCTCTCTCTATCTAGGTCACATGTGTGAAATTTTTATGTTTCTCTCCAGTTCACATCATTTTATCGACAATTTTTGGGAGGCCGAAATTCAGCCTAGGGAAGAAAGAAGGAAGAATTGCTGGATCAAATTGGAGGCTTGACTTGGAGGGTGTTTACCATGTTTTACCATAGATTTGTTGAAGGCCAATTTGACCTAATTGTTGAATAGTGGTCTAGGTGTGTCTCTTGATGAAAAGAATAATTTCTCTATTGAAAAGGTTACTGGGTTTTTCCCCTTAATGGGATTTCCTAGGGTAAATTTTGTGCTCTCTTTATGCATTATGATATCCATTGTTCTACTAATTTTATATTGTTTAATTTCAAAAGCATAATTGCTTAATGATATACTAGAAATATTAAAATAATATCAATATCTGTTAGGACAGGGTCCCTTGGGGTCAATTTTGCAAATAGTTTTTGTTATTATAAAGTCTCCGTATTTTGAGGAGTGAAGCACGAAGATCATTAGGAACCAAAGGGGCTTTAAGAAGGACAAAGCCCCTTAGTTTGTTAGAAGTTAAGTTGTTTTATGACCCACCCATGGTTCACAGACCATGGTATTGTAAAAGAAGATGATATAAAAAGGAGTCATAGAGAGTCATAGGAGATATCTAATATTGTACAGGTAATTTTATCTAAGTAAGAAGTTTGTTTTGTGTACTTAGGCGATATAAAAGAAGATGATATAAAAAGGAGTCACAGAGAATCATAGGAGATATCTAAGATTGTATGGGTAATTTGATCTAAGTAAGAAGTCTGTTCTCTGTACTTAGGCGAAGGGGAAGCATCCTACAACTTTGTGTGCGGGCCCCTACACCTGTGTGCACAAGGTAGAAAGAGTCTGTAACAGAAGATCTGAACATAATAAATACTATTTTTGAGAAACATCTATGCATTTGCGTGTTAATCTTTACTTCTACAATTATTGTATATTCGCTCTGTTTACTGCATTTATTATAAGAAACACTTAATAGATGCGCCAAAATGGTATATCTTCTTAGTTACATGATGTTATGAATGTTTAGAAAAATTAGCGTAGAGTTAGAATCTATTATCTGTAAGTTTCTATCATTTCCACGATTCAAGGGTTAGAGTTCGCAAAGGCTGGAATAAATCCCTATAAGTAACAAAAGCACATCACATAGACCTCTAGATGTAGAAACTTGGTTTTGTCATCCCCCAACATTGCCTCGGATGAGACTGCAACCTGTGCTACTCGGGTTGTTTCCGAAAGGGCCAATAGTATAGGGTTTTGTTAGTTAGCGCAACTAACTGTGAACCTGGGTCCAATCCCCCTTAAGCCAAAAAATGGTTTTGTTTCTAGGATCGAGATCTATCTAAGGTTTATGTGATGAGAAATAAGTGGATACCGACTAAGAAGGAAATTGAGAAGCGGATAGATCGGAAGTTGCACGAGTTTGCAGCCAAGGAAAAAAGGGATCCGCACCTGTCAAAGGAAGAGTTGTTGAATAGATACATGTATACAAAAGTACACAAAAATTTCTTTTGCTATTTTTTATGTGAATTATACGAATGGCTGTGTAAATTGGTGGACAATCAAGGTACGTGGAAGTTGGATAACACTATTGTGTGGAATCCAGAACTAGTGAGGCGCCTAGAAGCTTTAGAAAGCAACATCACAAGGGTTGTTGATTATTGGATCGATAACATTTTGGGTTGATTAAATACTGAGTTCGCAATCGACACATCTGTCAGCTATAGCGAAGTTGAATGCTGATTTTTCAAAGGAACAAGAGGTAAGTACCTGAAGTCCCTGAAAACTTGGATTAAAATTCTATCATGTGAGAAAATGGTTATGCCATTGAATTGATGTTTATAAGAGACTTGATGAGAAAAATCATTCAGAAGGGATCTAGATTCAGGTGTTGAATATAGCTATTGGGAGCGTCTGATAGTGACGAAGAAAGTAGTATTCATAAAACGACTCAAGGTGCACTGCAGACAATAAATCAGGGTATTGCGGGAATATCACCTCCATCCACTCAAACTCCACCATCACCTCTATCTCAAACACCTACACTTACACCTCCGCCTCGACCTTCACCTCCACTATTCAATATGGCGAATGCTATGAAGATGCCCATATTCAAGGGTCTAGGGACAAAAGACCCTAAACAACTTTGGTTTGTAGCAGATGCCATGTGGAAGTCACAACAGATAATAGATGATGACTTGAAGAAAACGCAGTTGGTCACAACATTGCAAGATAGAGTGTTGAGTTGGTATATTAAGTATTATTCGACTCATCCAGTTGTGATATTGAAGGCTACGAAGGATGCACTAACTAATGAATTCAAGAAGCCTAAGTCATAATCCCAGTCGGTAATAGAAGTCAAAGAGACCCAACAGAAGGTGAATCAGTCTACATGGGATTTTGATCAGAGATTGAAGTGTTTGCTACAATAGGCTAATATGAAGATCACATATGACCAACATAAGGACTAGTATATAGCTTCTCTATTACCCCATTTGAGATTGCCAATGTCACAACAGAAGATTGGAACGTAGGCTGAGGCACTAGATATTTCTATGAAATTGGAAGCCTCACCTATTCAAGATACATATGGAGTTGTAGAGCCTCAAGAAGGGAAAAGAAGCCCAGAATGAGGTCCGTGTAGAAGTTTGGTGTTTAAAATGTAAAGGTCATGGTCATGATAAGGATCATTTCTTGGTGTACCAGAATTATCTAGTTGGGGGGTGGGGGGGTCCTGTCCCCCTTGAAGCCAGAAAATACCGTTTGGCCAAGTACAGGTGTGGTACCTTGGTGCGCTATTTGTCAGATTATAAGAAAACATATAACGAAAAATTGTCATTTGCTATAGAAGTTTGTGCAGACTCCCCATCAGTTGTTCTATAATTTTTGTAAGTCTGTGGGTCATGACGAGCGCAATTGCCGAAGTTATGAATTGATGATGGAAAGAACACCAACATATAGAGTACAGAAAGAGGCACGTCCTTAGCGGGATCAAGGCGCAACCAAAGTTCACAGAGGATTTCAGGGATGAGGAAGAGGAGGAGGAGGAGGAGATGGAAGAGGATGTGGCCAGATCATTTATTACAATTGTGGAGAATCAGGTCACTTCACACGAGATTGTTAGAATCCAACGCATCCCTCATGTCAATATTGTTGGAAATTTGATCATGTCATAGAAGATTGTCCCGTGATCATCGCGATGATGCAAGAAAATAAGACCCAGGCTCAATAGCCTACTCAAAACACCCAGATGATGAGATCAGAGCCACACGAATATGGACCCAGTGTTAATATTGTTATGCAAAGTGGTATAACTACTAGGGAGGATAAAGGGAAACAACCAGAGGAAAATGTATGGGTTTGCAAGACTGTTGACAAGGAGGTTGGATTCGAAGTCAAAGTACACACACAGAGAGGCCTGAAGGAGTCAGTATTGCACAAGAAACAAATCCATCATTGTTGGCATCTTTGTTACAAACCTGCATGAAGCCCTTGAGGGACCAAAATGCAGTAGAGGGACTGCACGAGTTGATATATAACTACACTGGAAAGGATAAGCCATTGTGGGAATAGCGCATAGTGCATAAGGTGGACAAAGGTAAGAAAAGGACTAGTCACGAAATGAGATTGACTACCTAGATTGGAGAATTCGAAATGGACCAGGTAATCCTTGATTTGGGGTCTGATGCAAATGTTTTTTCGAAGCAAAACTGAGAAAGAATGGGAAGAAAAACACTACAGTGGTCCCCAATCCAGCTAAGAATGGCGAATCAACAAAAGATTATTCCTATGGGGTGCCTACATGAGGTGACATTGGATATTGAAGGGGCGCGTGCCATAGCTGATTTTGAAGTGATCGAAATAGTGGACGACAATAATCCATACCCGACACTACTTTGAATTGAGTGGGCCTTCGATATGAACGCATTCATCAACCTCAAGAAGCGCAACATGACATTTGAGAAGAAGGAACTGAGAGTGATTGTTCCATTGGATCCAACCGAAGGTGCACGATATACTGAAGCAGTTCATGATTATTATAAGGAAAAAGATGTTGAGAAAATATATAAGCTAACTGCATGGGATGAAGATTGGATCAACCCTACCGCAGATGGGTGAATTACTTAGGAGAAGGACAACTCCTGTAACTCTCATTCGGATGAGGAGCTTGAGCACTAGAAGGAACTAATTGCATGAAGTATCGTCACTGAGATGCAATAGGCTCAATAAGTCACTCTGATGCATATCCAATGAGGTACACAACTTACCATATTATGATGGATTAGAAGATGTCAAATTATTTATGGATAAATTTGAGAGGGATGTACCGGAGGAACATTGGTTCCAAGCACTAGACATCACTATGTGAGCTACGCCTACCAAATGGTGGGGTATGCATAAAAACAACTTTGCATATTGGAAGGAATATTGACGAATGATGAAGTTACTATTTCAGTATGCTAATACCCCCATTACGAAGAAATATATAGGAAAGGACATGTAGAATTTTCTACAAATCAGCTAGCTCTAATACCATGTAGAAATTCCCACTGTAGATCACCTGGTAATGCAATGTACTAAAGCAAAACACTTGATCTACTTCTGCAAAAAATTTAGCGGAAGCTTAATCAAACATGAGAAACATTAATAAGAACACATATTAACTGATAAGAAGGAATCAATCACACATAACACAGAAGATATAACCCGGGGAAAGCCTCAGCCTAAAACCCCAAATCTGTATTATCATACAAGTGGAAATATAACCAATATTACAAAAAGAATTAGCTCAAAAGCTATCCTGCTCTCTCTGCAATACCTCTGCTGCTCATAGATAGTCAAAGGCCTCTATATAACCTCTAGTCTGCCCTCCAAGGCTCCTATTTCTTTGTGCAATTTTGATTGGGGTCCAGTGCAGCCACTTGTGTGAATTGGCCTCTTCACACACTCACTAACCTCTGATCCAACTACGCAGTCCTGAAGGAGATAAATCCTCATCATGGATGAGCTTCCTTTATAGGAAAAATATTCATCCAATTGATAGTACACTATCCCTTCTCTGATCTCAACTGGGTCTCTGTCTGAATTGACATGCATGAGTTATCCATGAGTAAATACTCAGTTATCTAAAATACAATAGTTACATGCATGCAAGCATTAACTAACTGAACTCTCATTAATTTAACAAACTGTTAAATTAATCTAACTGGATTTGACTTAGTTAATTGAGCCAACTAATTACAACTCATCCTTATCTCTTTAACTGATGGATAAATTCCTCAATTAATAGATAAACTATCGCATGTCCTCACATAGACTTCAAGTTTGATTTTCCTTAACTAATTAACTCAAGATGAATTAATTAATTAATTTACA
>APFE031214228.1:0-11463 GCA_000404065.3 Pinus taeda | reverse complement strand
TGGTGTGATGACTATATACAAACTTCCTTCACAAACTCCAATGACCCTAACTTTATCAATACTAGAATCTTTTCCCCAGGCTAAGACATTTCTATCAACTAAAGCAACCCTATCCCCTTTATCTTCTAAGCAAGAAATTGAAAGAAAATTCTTTTTCAAACCTGGAACATATAGTATGTTGTTGAGATGTAGTTTTGCTCCATTCTCTAGCTTCAAAGATGAAGATCCGAAGCCTCTAACAGCATAGCTTTTGTTGTCTCCTAATTCCAATGCATGAGAGGATGGTTCCTTTGATAGAGTTTGTAGTTGCTTACTTTCCCCTGTCATATGCCTTGAAGTTCCACTATCAACGATCCATACATTATCATCATTGAGGGATCATGTTACAACTAAGAGCCCTTGACTTATGACCTTGTTGAATTAGTAGTATATCTTCTTGATCCATCTTTCTGTAGAAGTGAATCAAATTCTTATCATAGAGGGAGAAATCATTTCCTTTAAGCCAACGAGGTAATTTTCAATCTTCTTCAACCTTAGCTCTGAAACCATGTTGAGAAATCAATGCTAGCAAGATTAGGGTTAGATTTCTCTTTCTTGATAATTATTTGTGAATTATGTTGGCTACTTTTACTTATTTGTCATATTATCTTTCATCAAGCAATTACCAAATTATGTGTGCATGAATATCACAAAAACACAAGACACAAGATATAGGCACTTTGTCAAGGCAAAACCCCTATCTAGGGGAAAACCCAGTCAAAAATCTCTTCCTTCAATAGCTTTTCTTGAGACTCTTCTACCTAGACAAAGACCTCCTCCACACCAAGCCAGCCCCTCCTCCTTCGATCCAACCTTTAACCTAGCAGCAACAGCACTTTGACCCTTGAACTTCGACTTGGCAACTACTAGCATCAACAACAACTTCGACCCTTGAACTTCGACTTGGCAGCTTCTGGCATCAGCAACAGCTTCGACCTAGACTAGAAGACTTCGATCTCCTAAACTAGCCCGCGTGAGAGAGAGAGAGTCACCAAAATTTCGAATTCTTTCTTCTCCTTCACCTAAAACTCGCACTCCTTTTGGACCCTTCCTTCAACTTCGCACTTCTTCCCAGCTTCCAACTTCCAAAGATCGAACTATGCTTGAGAGAGTGAGATGTTCAAATGAAGTCGAACTGCCTTGTATATATAGCCTTCCAATGAGGTCGAATTCACTTCCTTGAGTCTGACTTGATCTTCTTGAGGCCAACTTGATGTGGAGGTTACATAATTTATTTTTGACTCAAAATAATTCTTTTTACATCGTTCGAAAGCCCAAGAAAGGTCTCATAAATATACAATGACTCTATTGACTCTTTATTAATCCTAGGGGTCCTCAATGCGGACTTTGACTAATACAATGATGACCCAAGCATGAAACCCATGCTCTAATAAGTCATTGTAACAATAATCAAAATCCTTTTTACAAATACATTTTATGAAGACCGAACCTAGTTACATTTTTCAACAAAATAGGCCTTCAATATGCTAGATTTGACAATAAAATCTCATAGAAATGAACAAAGGAGTTTGAGTAAAATTTTTAATGTTTATGTGTAAGAGAAGGAGAGTGTGGATTCTTCAAAGCACTTGGAGACTAGATTTGGTCCTTGGTGGGAATTTGTTTCTTATGTGGTGAAGTAAGTGGAGAACCTAACCAAAGTGATTCACTTCTCCAACGTGCCTGTAACAATTCATAAATCGTTGCCAAAAAAAATTGTTAATAGATAAGTGTTCCTTACACATGAAATCTAGAAAATAAGTCAGTCAACTTCGAATCACATATAATCTAGAGTTCCAAAATGTAAAAAAGAAAATAGACTAATCAAATAACCAACTTTGAAGAGTCTATTCCTATTAGGTGACAACACCCCTTCAAAGGCCTATTATAACAAAGAATTTAAAAGCAATGCAATATAAACAATTATACCTCAACTGAGATCCAAGCAACTACCCAAAGATGAACACACCATGTAACCTCCAAACCCTTTTTTATTAAAAATGATAGAACAATACAATAGCAACAGAGCTTCCCCAAGAGTTCCAACTCTTCCACACTCCTAACACTAAATTGCACCAGAGGCAAGAGCTTTGAATTACAAGAAATGAGGGAGGAGATCCTAATAAAAGCATGATAATCCCAAGGAGGATAAGAATCCTAAGGAGTGATGATCTCAAGGGAGAGTACTAGGCCACAAGGATGGCATGCGTAGCCTCCAAGAGAGCATGTGTATCTCTCAAGGAGTGTGTATCAATGAGAGGGATGCATAGGCTCCAAAGAGGGAGTGAACTCCCGACACTCTCCACTTAACTTGTGGCCTAACTAGGCCTTCAATGAGACCCAACTTGAGTCCTAACTCGTCCTCCCAATTCGTAGGCTTTAATGAGACCCAACTCGTCCGTCAATTTATGGGCCTACTAGGAGCCAACTCGGCCATGCCAACTCGTCCTCTTAACTCATCACTTGACTTGTAGCTTAACTCCTTCTTGAATGCCTACTCACTCATCCCAAGTATTGAGAGCCTCAATTGACTATAAACTTGTTTTCAACATGTTTTACGTTATTTAATATCCTAATTTTATTGTCTTTTTCCTCGCTTTTTTTTATTAAAAGTCATTTACATGAGGAAAATCAATATTTTCCACCCAAAAATGGGTACTAAGGTAATGTCGGTACTTTGAGGATAAAAAATGGATACCTGCATTGCAATATTCCTAATTGGAAAATAATAGTAAATACCAAAAACATGAACTAGGAAAGATAATTAAAATTCAAGTCCAAGCACCCAAATCAGAATGCCATAGAAAATAAGCAGAATAACTTAGCCACTTTGCTAATCAATGAGAATCTAAGTACATAATGAGTAAGAACAATGAAACCTTGGCTTGTTATGCAAGCTATGCAAACCCCAAGTGAAATCTCGCTGACCCAACTACTAAAATGGCTCCAAACTGATAATGCACACTACCCAGAAAAATTGTTATAGATTGCCAAATGGAACTGGTCATCATACTCAAAATAATGCCCGGAATGCTCTAAAATTGCAACCACAAGCTCCTCCCCTCAAACCCAAAAATACCCAGAAAAGGTTTTGCCAATCTCCAAGCCAACATGGAACCCACAAAATGGTGCAAATGCCCCAGCTAACCAGCAATTCCCCCTGCTATAAGAATGAGGATTTCAGGCCCAAATGTCGTCCAGAAAATTCTGTAACATTAGTCGGAGACTCCTCTCAATAAACCCAGAAAGAGTTTGGGCTAAATCTGTTGAGAAATTGAGAGAAATTTAAATATTCGATTTCTCTTAACTATGATAACTGCTTGTGATATTAATTCCTTAGATTCTACTTCTTATTGTTAACATGAGTTATTATCATCAACCAGCTATCAAAACAAGAAGAACAACAATGCACAAGTACACAAGATATTGGCACCAACCCAAGGTAAAAACCTCTCCAAATCGTGAGAGGAAAAACCATTTGAACTCTTTCTTATAGAATCTTTATTGAGGAATTCCAAGACCCAAACTTTGACTCAACAATGCCTTCAACATCAAAATGACAATACCTCCAAACAAGTTGTCGCCTTCTACAATTCTAAACAGTATAGCAGGTCTGCAACAAGAGTATGACAGTCAGGAAATATGGTTTAGGACAGGCTCATCTAGCCTCCTCTTATCCTCGCACTTCTTGTAGACTTATCATACATATAATAACCTTTTGATTTGAGCTTGATCTGAGATCTCGTGATGCCAAAGGAGACTTCTCTAGAGCAACGAGAACAGGACCTTCCGCTTCAAAATGTAGACACACGTGCTAGGAGAGTTAGGGCTCTTCTAGCCCTTTGATGACTTCAATCTCCTTGGCAATGACTTCCTCCTTCAAACTGCTGCTAGATCGGACCTCTAACCCAATAACATACTCATATAAAGTGATGCCTTAGATCAGATCAGAATGTCGCACATGTGAACAGACTTGATGATGAACTCGGATGAGGGAACAAACTTCCTCATTGATTGCAGCTACCTTTTCTTCGACCTTTTCATTTCGCTTTTCCTTCACTGAATAAGAATGAATGTGTTGTGAGGAGGTATCAACACTGCCTTTACATAGGCTTGCCTCCTCATCTCTAGGCCAACGTGATCCCTTGATTATGCCGACATAATAAGAGGCTTCCAGAATTACCCAAATGAATTATTTCAAGCGGTTTCTTTGCATCAATTCAGTGGGTACATTTTGGATTATTTCATTGATGATCTAGAAGGACTTTTACAACAATTACATTTACAAGTGTAACAATACATGATTGTCTTCATTTTACATGACTCATCCTAAGGCTCTCAATTGGAGCCACAAGAAGACCAAGAAACTTCTTGAGCATTGAACCCATGTCTCAAGCAAAAATATAAAAATTTTCTTGATACGAAATTATATCATTACAATATTTGATATTATGAAGACCGAACCTAGTTACACTATTTTCAACACTCCCTCTTAACTAGGGAGGTATTCATACATACATGGTACATGGACATTCTCAATACAAGAGTTCTCATAAGAAAAGAGTCGAAATAGTTATCCATCTGTTATAGCATCATTTCAACCAACATTGTTTCCATATAACAAGACCTTGACTAACCACTCTATCTCTCAAATAGATCAGAGCACAATGTTGGCGAGAGCAATGACTTATAGACACACTCATCGTCTTTCTTAGGGTCATACCCACCCAGGTGTTCTTCGAGTATGCCCTACTAGGACTATTCTCATCTTGCGTTCCTAGCCCTCAAGAATATCAGTCCTCTTGCCCACTCTTATCTTGGATGCCCTACCACATTCTCAAAGAGTGTCGGATGCCAGATGATAACTCAATCGTCCATTTCTTCTTCATTCTTGGAAGACAAAAATGTAGTGTCTATCTTTCCCGCTCAAATAGGGACGACATATCAACCAGACCAAGCTTGTCTCTAAAATACACAAGCTTCTTGTTCTGAAGCGATTTCGTTAATATGTCAGCAGTGTGCTCATTGGTGGGAACATACTCCAGCTTCAGCACACAATCTTGCACTAGCTTCCGAATATAACGATACTTGTTATTAATGTGCTTTGTCTTCTCATGAAACGCTGGGTCCTCAGACAGTCTTATACAGTTGGTATTATCACAATGAATAGTTGTAGGGGCCAACAGTCCTGCAAACAAGTCAAATAACAATTTCCTCAACCAGACCGCTTCCCGGCTGACTTCATATGCTGCTACATACTTGGCTTCAGCACTGCTTAAGGCAATTGTCTCTTGCTTCCTGCTCATCCAAGAGACCATAGAAGATCCTAGACTGAAGCATCCTCCAGTAGTGCTCCTTCCATCCTTTTTGTTGCCTCCCCAATCGGAATCAATAAATCCTGTCAAAAGTACATCTTTTCCTTTCTCATATTTTAGGCACTGATATATGCTTCCTCGCAAGTATCTCAGTATATGCTTGGCTGCCACCCAACAATCATGACGGGGCTCCATCTAGAACTGACTGAGAACATTCACTGCAAAACATATATATGGCCGAGTATTTACCAGGTACATCAGGGATCCAATTAATTGCCTGTACCTTGTGGGATCCACTAGATTGGATTCAAAGTTTCTTAATAGTCTCAAGTTTGTAATCATAGGAGTCGACATAGGCTTGCACTCCATCATATCAAACCTCTTGAGAATTTTGATTACATACTTCCCTTGACCCAAATCAACCGCATTGGGTTCTTGCCATACTAACAGTCCCAGATAATAGTGCATGGATCCCAAATCCTTCATATTGAATTTTGTAGTCAACTGTTTCTTGCATTGCATATCGAATTGGGAAATTTCTCATGCTCACAAAATTGGGGATATTACATGCATGCCCTACAAAACTTCCTAGTACCACTTTTTTATTTGTTAAATAAATTTTAATAAAAAATTCTCGTTCTGCTGGAAATTTTTAATTATTTAAAAATCCTATGAAAACCTAATGCAATTCCGCAAGACTCAAGATAATGCCTAGCATGGTAATATACATTGACTCTAGACTTAGAAAACACTCAAGACCTAGTTATTAAGACGCACTCCAGCGTTGGAGGATGTGAGTGAAAAAAACTCAATTAATTATTTATCGTTAAAAGGAAAAAAAAAATAATTAACTAAGTGAAAAAAACACTCTGATGTGACTTCCTTAATAACCAGCTCCCAAGGGGCTAAAGTCTTTTTACACGAGTTCATCATGCTAGTGAAGTTTTTTACAATTCCCCCATGGAGGTACAGAAATTGCATAGAGAAAGAAGAGAGAAGAGGAGAGGAGAAGAAGGGGCAAAATCGCCCTGCTGGACTTCTGGACATGAAAATTTGACTGGTGCCTTGTCCAACTTTGATGTTCTTTTTCCTATCTCTGCTAGGTACATCTGGCAGGTAACACTCGTTATTGACATCAATCCTAATACTCCATGCTTCATACACAGTATGAGATTTTAATAGATGAACAATGCAAGAGACAGAACTTAAGCATTCTCATACACATATTTAAAACACTTCACTACAAATAAGAGAAAATTGACCAGCATGATTTCACACAGTAAATGTACTGGCATGTGGCTGACCCAAAAATGTGCAAGTAAAATACACTTGAAGAAATCATTATTTTCTGTTGTATTCTTCGATGATTAGTATACAACGAAAGGGACAGACCTGGACTGCAGTAGCTGCTGCACCTTTTGGCATTGGAGCATCCTCATCAGAAAACACATTTCTGCCAGAAAATCATTCACCATCATTACGAAAAGGAAACCTAGTAAACCAATATTCAGATATAATTCATCCAAGATAAAAAGCCAAAATAAAGAAGAATACAAATTGTAAACTGCATTGTAGCTTCTAAAATCCTTCCAATATATGAAGAGATTCAATCATTGTCTACATTCCAGTATTAAATTAGTTTCAAAAGACAAGCCACCATGCTAAAGAAAGAAAATAACCATCTCCTAAAGTATCGAATTATGAATTGAAGTAGTTCACTTTCTCACATCATCATAAATATCCATTATCTATTTACGGAAAAGCACTTGTTATTGAGAGGTTGTTTCCCACTAAATAATTAATAGTGGACCAGTATTCTTTTTCTGCCAAGGCTCAAATTTGTCCCATCATAAAAAAGGAAAACCATCCATATAACAAGCCTGGCCAAATATTATACATGGCTCTATCGCAACGCTCTCCAAATAAAAAACCTCCAAAGAAATATCGCATAAATGAAATACTAGTTTGCTTCAAGGTATTAAAGATACAACTTCAGTAAGTCATTTTCCTATGGTTGACATATAATACAATTGTTTACAGCTAGTTAGCTGTACGAATCATTGAGTTTGCTAAGTGCCTCCAGTCTGATGTTAGATATTTTGTTAATGTAATGAAAAAATATATGAAACAGGTGTTACTGCCGTAGCTAAGAAGAGTAGCAGGTGACTTGTAGCAAAGGAATTATTTGAAAGTATTTAGAAAGGCAAAATTAAGTAAACAACATCAGGTGGGGCTTTGAAAAAGCAGTCATGCACCAAAAGAAAGCACATCGACTCCAAGACCAGGAAGTAGTTCTCCAAAAAAATGGCTTGATTTTATGCATTCATATATTCACCAATTCAATTATGACAAATTACATTCAAACTGCATCTAGTTTTGAGACCAGACAACTCATGCTCAGTCCATTCAGCTTGATAAGCTAAGGGCACTACATGGGGGAGAGGAAGCAGAAAAGCGCATATCTTTTAATAAAAGCCACAGTTTAAACCATAAAATCTGACCTGATGTTAGAAATAACTTCTTCAATGCATGTTTCAACAATTACAAAATAATCAAACCCTCTTCAGTCATCTTCAATAAGATATATTTCTGGAAAACATGCTATCTCATGATCCAACTTCTTTGCACAGGTTGCATATTTATTAAGTAACATCATTTAAAACGCCTTTAAGAACAACTAAAGGTATTTAAGAACAAGCAAGAGATTATAAAACACACGTGGTAAAGAATATTCCCAACTGAGTTAACAGCTACTGCAAATCAGACAAGCAAAACACATCCGAGAATTTGACTGCCCATTTATCAGTTTCTCCAAAAAGTAAACAAAGACGACATTATTCTCTTAGGCACTTCCAGCGAGTTTTAGTGTTTGAACAAGTCAGGCCTACCAGATACAATTCCAAACCATTTGTATCACGAACAATTCTGTTTTACATAACTCAAAACAGATTCTGCCCCTGACGATCTATCTCATCTATTTAATAGAGCCTAAGCAAGCCTATTGAGGACCAGAATGAATGCCATCAAGCTGCATCTATCACAAGGGAAAGTATCTAACCTCCAAATAACATGAGAAAGTTCATCCTTTGCAGCTTCAGGCAGAATAGCAGCATCATATGCTGCAACATTACCATAGAATATCTTTTCAAGGTCCTTCATCCACGTTGTCAATAACAAATTAACCTGTTTTCCACAAATAAAATGAAAGCCTTCAAACACTGAGCTGCATTACAACAAAAATAAGTAATGCAAATTCAAATAACTCATTAATAAAAATGGTATATGTTATGTAAAAAATTAGTTAGTATTTAATTTTAGGTTTATTATTTAATTTTAGGTTAAATTAGATGAAAGGGCACGATCAGAAGTTCATGCCCTTTCCCCAAAGGGTGCCCATGGCGATATATAAACCAGGAACCACCAATGTACACAATCATCTTTTATCAATTAATCATTTAATTATATTATATTATATATATATATATATATATTTTTTCTGCGTATCGAGAGTTTTCCACTTCATTGGTATCAGAGCAGGTCAGTTCTCAGGCTGTCCATCCGCTGACTCCACTGTCACTCATTCCAGCTGCATCCCAAACCTCGCATCCCCTTCGTTGAAATCTTCATCCTATAACCCACGCATATCCACCTCCCTGTCCACACACTTCTTGCCTTACAAAATCCTTCATCTTCTTTGCGTGGGCTCTACGGATATGCTAAAACCCATCCTTCAGATTTCTTGACACCCTTTGGATACTTGATAAATTTTCTTCACAAAAGTATGCTAAGATAGCACCCAAACGAACTCCAACCAATGAGATAAATGCGATACAAAAACTCAGAAGAGTTTTACAGCCCCAACAAAAGTGACTGACCTTTTCAAAAACCGAATTCCCTCATAAAAAAGATAAGGTCCAGCAAATCAATCACATAGATAGGTTCCATACGCTGTGCCAATTTGCCTTTGCTCCAGATCAATTTTGTGTGTGCAGAGTCATCGTAAAAAGGTCTCAAAGGGTCACACGGCCTCCGTCCAACCTGTGGCAAGCTCTGCGGTTCTGTGTGGTGGACCTGGGGTTACTTGGAATAATTGCTGCAGTGACATACGCTTGCAGATTTTTTCTTTTGAACGACGAGAGGTGACCCATCAACAGACATGACTGTCCGCGGTAGATATATATAATATATTTATAATGTCAAATATATATATAACATTTATTTATATATAACGTCAAATATATATATAACGTTTATTTATATAATATATATAATTATAATATATTATAGATATAAGTATATATAATTTATATTATAATTTAATTAGTATATAATATATACTTTAATTAGTTATAAGTTATATATATATAAAAGTTTATTTAATTAATTAAACAAAACAAAAAACTTTATGTCATATAATTATTTAATTTTAATTTTTTTTAAATTAAGCTGGTAGATAAATACACGCCCCCACAAACTCGCTCAATTTCAACAATGACAATGGCGGATTTCCAAAAAAATTGTTTGATGCGGAGCATAAGATAAATAACAACCACGATGAGGTCAATAAAAGATTAGATGATTTCCAAATCAAGCTTAAGGAGCACGCTAACAATATCAAAAGTCTTCATGATATGACAAATCGAATAGAAATAAAGATGGAAAATCAGCGTGTCCAAACAGAAGTAGATCTCAAAGAGACCTTAACATTGCTGAAACTTCTGTGTAAAAAGATGAATACCGAACAACTACTACAAGAAGATGAAGAAAATCAAAAGCACAATTCATCAGATTCAACGAAATCAACAGACTCTCATGAAAAAGCCGAATCCCCAAAAAAATCAACGACACCCCACCAAGAAATGAGTAACGCGACTCTTACAAACAAGCAACTCTGGGATACCTTTACCAATCAACACCCCTTTTTCGCTCAACCATTAGCAACATACTAGCAAAGGGCAAAAGTTGAGATGCCTAAATTCGATGGAAACAAAAAAAACAATGTTGCATGGATAAATAAAGCAGAAGAATACTTTGAGATATATGACATCAATGATGATGACGAAAAGCTCAAGCACGCATCCATGAAAATGGAAGGGGAAGCACATAATTGGTATATGTGGTGGAAAAAGACAACACACGTCATTAGTTGGAGAAAATTTAAGGATGCATTCTTTAAAAGATTCCAAGGTGTAAAGAAAGAAGAGTTCTTTTCAAAACTCATCAAATTACGACAAAAAGGAAGTGTGGACGAATACACTCAAGAATGGGAGACCTTAGTCACACGAGTACCTGGGTTATCAGAATCTTGTCTAATCCATTCATACGTCCCGGGGCTCAAAAACCATTTAAAAGTAAAACTTGAGATGCATGACATTACATCAATAAAAGTAGCAAGACGAAAAGAAAAAACAACCGAAAAGAAATTCGAACCAATATTTTGGTCAAAAGCGGAAAAAACACATTCAAGACGAAGAATACCACAGTATGTGGACTCAAATAATACGAGATATGTTCCACCACATCATTGTGAAGATGAAAAATCTAATGTGGAAATGAAAAGGATAAAAGAGGGTAAATGCAAACGTTGTGGTGAGAAGTGGGACCTGTTGACCCTGCCGCCCGCACCTACCTACACAGTTAGCGAGAAAAGCCTTCAACCCCACAAGGTGTGGTTGGTGGCAGGGAACTCAAAGAAGGGGCTGTCACACTGATCCCAACTCTCTCCGTTTTAGCTATCTCCTAGGCTAGCTAAGGGGGGTGGTCCCTAAATGGAAAGTTAAGCCTAAAGCTAAGATGAAAAGTTCTAGCAGAATTATTTGAGTTAAATAAGATTGTCAATCTGAGATCTAAAATCAAAACGAAATATAAACAATAGCCATTAACCATACGATGAGCATGTACCACACAAATGACCAGTGCCTTAAAACGTTGTTATTTCATAAATGAAAATATTTTTGTTTGTATTTCTTTTTATGCTCAAAATAGAAACGAATGCTTTTAAATGAAAAGAGAAAATTTGCTTTGACTTTCAAAATAGAAACGAAGCTAAGAGATCAAGATACTTCCCTCTTGAGTAAATCTCTTTTTGGTGTCTTAAGAGCTTGATGGC
>APFE031214220.1:5276-31003 GCA_000404065.3 Pinus taeda | reverse complement strand
GGACCCATTACATCTATTTTTGTATACATCATTGTCACCTCCAAGTTTGTATGAACCCTGGGTTGATGAAATAAAGTTTGTAGCCCTAGGAGTTGCAGCATCCTTGCTGTAATACTTGTGCTCATAAATAACCAGAGTAATTGAAAGAAAAATCTATTTTCTAATAATGTTAGTCTTGGACCTTCTAGAGTTTCTCATTCCTAAGGAGATAAGATTGAATGATTTGGTTATGAGTTGGCTAGGGTGAATTATTATAGATGTTTCCTAACTTCTCTTGCCTCTAGGTGTTTAGGTACATTCTACCTAGGAGGCCTAAAATCCTATATATACTAGTCATGTCAAGGAGAAAGCTAGTTCTAGAGAGTATACTATAACGCAAGAGCTCTACTAATTTGTGAGGCTATCCATATAAGAGGTGGAGACTAGGTTGCAAGCAAGAGAGTAGGCTCTTATTTCCTTGAGGTATAACATGTATTTGTATTCCATTTTGTTATGGTAATAAATTCGACTCCATTTCTATATTTTCTATGTCCTTTGATGTTGATATGTTTTTGAGGGATTATAAATCATTATTATTATGCTAACATAATATTGTATGAAGAGTTTTGGATAGTTTAGTTAGTTGTCTTTATTCTAGTATTCGGGAGCTAGGAGATATAGTGACCCTCAAGCTGGATACTCCAATTATCCGTTGCATCTTTATTTAAGAGGTATGGCATTTATCTTCCTTCACATTCCATATTATTGTCTGCATATGAGAGGATATTTTGAATTGCATATAGTTTCACACGGATTTGTTTGGTGAGTCTCGAGAATAACTCACGAAGCAATAACTACCTATGACTATGTGATTTTAGTTACAATATCCCAGAGATAATAAGAAAGGAAGGTCTAGGATGAAGTTGAAGAAAGGGAGCATGCCACTAAAGCTAAAAGGGAGTGACAAGAAGAATTGACAGAATCAAAAGAGGAGGTCAAGAAGAGAAAAGAGTTAGATCCTTCCAATAAATCCTCTTTAAAATAGAAGATCATTCAGGAAAATAATCTAACAATTGACTTGATACAAAGTTCAATCATTAATTTGAATCCCCCTTCTTCCATTCCTCTAATTCCTAAACTACCAGGTAATTTCCCTCTTACTGATAATCCCAAGGATCCAAGTGATGAAGTTGTTGAGTTGGGAAATTATTATTAGAATAAATCTACGAGAGTTGTTATTTATAACGTGCCTAATTGGAGAAAAATAGAAACATCGGGTGAAGAGGTAGTTATCTTAGAGGGTCCTAAAAAAATATATGTAGTGTTACTCGGAAGAGTAATTAGAAGATGATTGTAGATATTGCCTCCGTTTTAGGATATCTTACTACTACAAATAAGGAAACAATATAGAGTTTATCTATGAACATAGAATTGTTAACCCAAGTGGTTACAACATTACAAGAGTAATTAAAGGAAGAAAAAACATCGAATGGAGGTCGAGTGCTACTATATGTTGGAAGAGGAGTACATCACGCCAGCAGAATCTCTCAAATATTAGCATGAGCATCAACTAACATAGTTAGAATAAGCTCATGCCACCAAACTAAAGTCATTGAAGGAAAGTCACAAGGACAAACTGACCAAGAAGATTGAGCAGGTCCAAAAGGCCTAAGCTGACCTTCTAGTGCTTAAGGTACAAGTTATGAAAATCACCAATGATGTTCAAAAGGATCAACAAGCCATTACATTAAAATTAGGTGAAATTCAAGCCCTCTTTGCATAGTTGGAGCAAATAATTCTTGAAAACAATGCCTAGTTAGAATTGTAATGCACAGTTAATAAGGCATTTGACCATATCATTGTTTGGAAAATGAAGTACTCGGATGCTCTAGATTCACTGCTCTAACTTGATAAAATATAAAAGGGATGGGACAAATCCCTAGTTGATGTTTGGAAGTTATAATGTAAGATAGTTACAAAAATTGTGGAATAAACTATAGGTATAACTAAGAAAATGTGGTTTGCTACTACCTAACTATAAATGAATGGGAACTTGAGCCTATAGAAGATTTTCCTACAATTGCACTCATCAAACCTAAGCTCAAGGAGATAACTATGGTTTGATAGGACATGATTACTGGAATTAGACGAATTTTGGAGAGTGATAATCAATTAATTTAAAAGCCATAATTTCCTTTAACAAAGTTGTGACCCAAATTAAATTTATCTGGATTGGATCGTTACATTTTTTGTCATCCATCTTCATGCTTTCAGAGTTGAAAAAGTGGAGGAATCAACTTAGAGGACCATTTTTATGGGTGAGAGCAAGTTTAGTAGATTAGGTTTTGAAAACTTCTGATAACATCTTAAGACATCAAATGGAAGTTTTTTTGGGTTACAAATTTCCACTCTAGTTCTACACACCTTTCCTATTATACACATCAATACCTTTCCAACAACATAAGAATCACCTCTGTCATAGTCCATATGCAATAATTATTCCATTTTGAAGTTGACCTTCTTGTTTTGTTTGCCATAATTCTAGAGAATGCCACACTAGAACCCATTACTCATGGAAAATGGGATAACCATGTGATGAATAAGACTATGGAATAGTCCATATTTTAGCTTGTAGAGAGAGTGGAAAGAGTAAAACCTAACCACTAGTAGGTTATCAAACTATTTTATAATATGGCGACTAGGATAAAAGATGGTTCCATTTTTTTGAGTGCATTTTTTTCCTTAGATGAGAAGAGTAGCCAAGAGGGATATGGGTAGAGCATAATGAGAGGATTTGTGCATTGTTGTAGCCCACTGGCCACATTCCCTACTTCTTTGTGCTTGTAGCCATTTTCTATTAAGAAAAAGAGAGCAGAGCAACCTCACCTTCTAGTTTGGTTTTCTTTCAAAAGAGTTTCCTAGGATGTATCTTGTATTAATTGTGGTTTGTCAGTTTTTATTTTGTTTTTCTCTATTTTCTACATAATTATAATTTCCATGCATGGTCAATAAACAATAATTTATAGATCCAAAAATCTAAACAGAAATAAACCCTCGTAGGGTAGATTTTGGATTTTTAAATGCAATTTATTAAATTTTTTATGAAAAATTGTCTAGTGGAATATCCATGAAAGTTTATGGATCACGAATGTTACACCGTTAACAAAAAAATGACATCAAAATATTAGTTGGTCGGGTACTAAAGGGTGAGTGACAATTACATAAGATGAAAATTCCTTAGATATCTAAAATTTTGGATGTTCACACACGATGGAAGGCCTATTAGCAATAATTACTCTTGAAGAAGTCCTAATGTTGTGATGATAATAATGGAGTTACCAATAGAGTGAATTTTGTAAATTGATTATGTAATTTATACATAGGGAAACACCTCAAAGAGAGGAGGTGGGAGGAGGAAGAGAGGTCAGATGTTTCTTGTTGAAACATCTTCTTGCAACATTTTGTATAGAAGGCTCCATTGCTTGATTAATGTAATTAACTCTTTGGGAGATAGATATGTCTCCTTTTTTTTGGCAATTGTCAACGTTATGTGGTTTATGAATGTGTTCTATTTTCATAAATTTATGAATATGTTATGGTTTTTCTATATTCAGTTACTCGACATCAATATGGAACATCCTAATAATTATTGTAGAATAGATCAATATGTTAATTAATATGCAATTGTTGACTGATTTATTATTGTTGAAGAAAATAATTCTTGATATATCATTTTAAATTCATTTAGTCTACGAATCAACATTCAGTTACGATAAAATAAGACAAGTAGATTTAGAGGTAAGGATAGAAATATAATTTCAAAAGGAATAGTATAATGATGATGATGATGATGATTAATGTCCACTAAGACCAATGCAGTCTAGCAGACCTTAATAAAATAAGAATCTAATTGCGATTATTCAAAAACTTATTTATTTGATCAAAAATAAGGGAAAGAAGTGCTCCAAGATCACTATGGTTGGACTGAGTAAACAATTCAAGAAGATTGGAAGTGTGGAAGATGTTAGGGAAATTAGAGTAGATGTGAGTAAGAGTGAGGCAATCTACGAGGAAATTGTTTTCATCTTCCACCCTCTTAGTATCACAAAGCTAACAAATTCTATCATCCTAGAGAGGTTTGGGAGTAGACCACCATCTATTTCACTTTAAAACTCATGAGAATTAGTTCTTATCTTAGCGATGTTCATTTTTTTCTTAGTGTTGGTCAAAACAGAGAGATAATTCTAGTTATTAAGAGTGGGATTGGTCACATCCTTATAATATATTAGTTTCCTTTTTCCCTCCAAATCCTTATCATCTCATAGTTTATCCTTGAATTTGGAAGTAGTAGTATCTTTGAAACTATCCTTGCTTCCTAGGATGATCTCCTCCTTCATACCCTAGTGGTTGAGCCAACACTCGGCATCCTTCTACCACCCATCCTTGAGGCAGAGGTGGTGGTTTTTACTAATGTTTGGAAACAATTTTGGAAAGACTCTTGGATTCCATGTTGTAAAGCTTCTTCTTATACATCAAATACCTAAACATAGCCATGATTTCAATGGTGGGAAGGCCAACTTCGATGAGGAGGATAGGATAGGGAATATTTCCCTTGATGTTGAGGTTGTAGGTTATGAATTTTTTTTGAATCATCTCAATCTTTCTCCACGACTCTCTAGATATACTACAACCCCAAACACTGCATTTGTATAAGATAACGGGGGTGACGAGAGCCTCCAAAAGGAAGTTTTTTTACCCCAAATATAAAGATCGACCGACTTACAATTGTTTTCAATCTCATAATAGGCCTTTTATCCTCGAGTAATCCTTTTCTGATTGCTATAATTACAACTAGCATTTAGACATATTTACAACTAAAAAATGACTATTCTATAATGGCAACCAATCCCACATTCTATTTGGAGATTACCACATCAAAAGAGAGTGTGTCTTATTGGGGCTTGTGATCAGGTTTTATCCCTCATTGACGAATGGCTACACACTCATTAACAACCCTTTTGTTAGGAAAGCATAAACTACTCATATGAATATTCTAGAGATGCATGAGTGGTTTGACAACTTACATTATAGTTCAATGTTAAAGGTAATTGAGGCCATGTCATATCCCACAAGCCATATCAATTTTCTAGCACATCTCCCTATGAGTAAAATAAGGATAACTCCGAAATGTTATTCCAAATTTCTACATGTCTTCAAATAATTCACACTAAATCCTTTCCAAATATTTGTTAAAGTGAGAGCTACCAACCTTGTGCCGTTTATAAGGAACTTGAAAAGACTCAATGAAATGTAATCCCAAGTCTTCTTTAAAATTTTAAACTAGAACATTTACCAACGAGCTAATCTTTAAAACTTAGATTTACTCTAATTTTTATGTTGAAAAAAACTATAAAATATTTGAAAAGAAAAACATACTGGTTACCAATAAATACTTTTCATATAACTAAGTTGTATAGATAGATATATAGAATCTCCCGCCCTTCAAGAAAAGAGAAACTTTAAAACTTATATTCTCTCCTCACTCAATTTGTTTCCAAGAAATTAAAATACAAAATAAAATAAAATTATTTTTATATTAAATATTATTAAACCATATGTATTTAAGTGTTGTTGCAAATATACGACAAACATAATCATTATATAATATAGTTGAGTGTTGTTGCACATATACGACAAACATAATCATTATATAAGTGAAAGTTGTATGAAAGTGTGATAAAATGACATAACCAAAAATAATGAGAACATTTTAATTAATATATGTTTTAGTTTCTTTTATTGAAATTTGTGAACACACTTTTGAGTTTGAATGTGATATTTTATTATTTAAATTTTAGAAATTATGTAACCCTCAAATTCTACAAATTACACAACTGGAACTTACAATTTCTCCATCTAATTATGTACAAAATGGACGATGAAAAAAGAGCCCATACATCTCAAACATCTATTAGTTAGAATAACTTAAATAATCTAGTGGCCTCGTTATCCGTAGAAGTGTTGAGGGACCATGGTGTGTTTTGAGTGGACTATCAAAGCTTAACTTAAAATTGCTTGGACAATAAATCATGTCTAACAACTTGCAAAGCATTTTAATCCGCATGATTATTTCATATCTCAAGAAAGAAGTTGCACCCTAGAATCAAATAGTCGAGAAAAGAGAAGCTTTCGTAAGTTGGAAACTAAATCAAAAGCCCAATAATGGGCATATTTGAATTTTTAAGATTTTTTTTTTTTTTAACTATATGGTGAATCGGTAATTGTTAGGCTTGATCTAGGGGAGACCCAGATCAAACCTCATAGCTGCCACTATAACACCAAGAGCATAACCAACCACCTCCAAGTCGGGTATATTAAGTTCTTATGATTTTAGCAAGAGCAGACTCATCGGGAGGGGAATCTGCCCCTCTGGCCGCCACCACAGCAAGTCAATGTAGTCAATGAGATTTGAACTTCGGTCTGCCCGGGCTTCCCCCATGTAACTTACCGTCAAACCACACATCACATAAAGATACATAGAAGTTTCATTAAGACCATGCTCACCTAAGGTAAGTTGCAATTTCGTCTCATCTCATCCCTTGGTGAAATGTTTTGGTGAGATATTTTGGCTTGGTCGTTGATATGATAGGTAACAACACTTAGGAAGCCCTAGTCAGAGAAACTGGGAACACAGGGTGGGAAGTGCATGCGAATGCGTGCTAGAATTATTATTTGATAAAAGTAAATGCCATGATGACAAGCAGACACCCCATCTCACCTCAGCCGATGTGACCCAACCAGACCCGCTATAGTCATCGTTTGGCTGTCGCAGAAGCCATTTTGCCATGAGCAGTGGTGGTACCATGGCATCTTCTCTTGACCACAAAAGACACGATGTTCACTGATCCAATCACGACACTTATTGCGCATCAACTTTTCGTGGTCGTCGACAACCTGAATATTAATACACTGAAGAGACAACGACCGTTCAATTCATCACTTGGCTACTGATTCCCGACCATTGAATTCATTGCTTGGCTACTGATTCCCGACCAGTGACTGTGGTACTTGAGTATTGGTCTCTTGTCGATTCATGGCTGGTTTTCTTCACATGATCTGTCAGCCAGAATTGATAGGTCAGGGTAGGAATATCAAATCTGAAGTTAGTTGTTAAATTTATTGGTTTTTTAAATTTTAAAGTTTATTGGGATAATTTTATTATAAAATATAGATTAACTGACATTTATTTTACTATATTTCACTAACAACGAATCACTCTATAATATAAAATTTACCCGTCAAATTTCATCCCTACTTGGTCTTCATTCCAACATCATTCATATCCCATCCCCAGTCCAAAAACAACATCATTCATATCCCCATCCCCAGTCCAAAAATGGATGATGGATCTCATATCAACATTCATATCCCAAGACTAAAAATGGATAACTAATTCATTTCCCTGCGTCTAAAAGGCGATCATTGAGTCTTGGACTTTAAATGTCGACAATGTTGGCCCAGAGGTCTTAACTGCACTATTTTAACAATGCAGCGTTCTTTCTTACGTTGCTGTAATTGGACGATTCATAATTTGTCCATCCTCAATTATGATGGGTATTTCCAAAATCTGGATTGGTTTGATATTTGACCAAAGTTTTGGAGATCAAAGTCTCGAACACATAGAGCTTCCAAACATGCAAAACAATAGCTATCCCTAAAAATGTGGTTACATTCAGTTCTATTTTGAACTTGAATAGCAAACCTGGATTCAACCTCATTTTTTATCTTCAAAGCTGCTGCAAGTTTAACCTATTTCAATTTTTGTTTCAAGTATGAAATATACTCTTTCCGTATAATTTAGTTATGGGGAAAGATTTTGCCAAAGTCAAATTTATATAAATTTATAATTTTTTCTTCTTCAGTTTTTTCTTATTCTATTGCATAGAAGGTGAGATTCGCTGCTCTACTTATAGACGACCATATTTGGGACCAACCATGGAATCATAAGCCAAAATCCCACGATGCTTTTTAGCTAGCCATTTCCAAAGGGTGAGGAGCACTTGAGCCTACTTATCTAACCTTTTTCAATAAACATGAAACTCCCAATATTGTAACTATGTAAATGCATGGGCTATGAATGTCATGGTATTCAGTATAATTCCGAAGTTTTGAAAAATTTGGTGCCATGGGTGCTCATCAAACCTATGTCTTGTATGAATTATTTAATTTCAACTTGAAGGGACTCATGGGGATGCAACCTCACTCCAAATTGACTTCATCCTCTAATATTTATAGTTTCTTATAAGCTATGTGTAAGGACCTGCAGTTTGAGTTTCTACTACCATGCCAAGTACGAGCAAGCCAAGGCAAACAAGTGAGTGTGCGAAGTAGAAATGCACATGGGAGATGGTTTGTTGGCGAGTTTATACTGTGGGGACAAGTTGGGCGAGCCACCCACAGGCCGACCGAAGTGTTGGACGAGTTGAGGGGGTGGTCCGGTGGGACGGGCGGGCCGACCCACCTCATGGGCAAGCTACACAATATGAACAGGGAGGTTGGGCGAGTTTGGCATGGGTCAGCCGAGCGAGCTAACCATGCCCAACCGCCCGTATATATAAGACGTGAGTTGGAGCATTGGAAGGCATCAAATGAAGATCATTCGAACTCACTCATCATTAAAGGAGAAGTGTGAAGTGGAGAGAGGAGACACAACGAGCGCAGGTGATGTGCCCACTCTATGGGCAACTTGTCTTAGTGACGGGTGTAACGCAAGTCGTGGGTCACATGAAGGCGCCCACCTACCGTTCGGAGGTAAATGCGGGTGGAGGGCGTGGGAAGGTTTCCACCCGCCGATTGATAACTCGGGTAGAAAGGTGCGTGTTGGTGCCTGCCCACTAGTTGGAGACTTGGGTGGAGAGTGCGGTGAGGCGCTCGCGAGACGGTCGTAAGTGTGGATGGAGGGTGCACAAAGGCGCCCGCCTGCGAGGTGACACGAAGTTCGGTTGTGGAGTTTTGGTTGGCGGTCCGTGTGAGGGCACGCCCGCCCTACTCAAGGAAGGCAACTCATGTGTTGAAATGGTGAGGCTGCACAAAGGTGTTGCCAGGTTGAAAATTTGGCTAAGTATGAAACTTGGGGTTTCCTGAGTATACTTGTAAAATTGTAAAGTTGTATAATATATTGAAATTGGGTAGACTCATTGTTCAAGGAGTTGCCCCTTCGTTTATACTATTGCAATTGTGTTCTTTACATATAATTGTTGTGGATAATGAATGTGTATGGGTGTTCATTAGTATAAAGGAATAATAATAATACCTGGTGAAGAAAAATGAACTAAGTATATACATGGTGAAGAAAAGTAAACTAAGTATCGAATGTTAAGGCGTAGTCCATGAACATAAGTATTGGTGAAAAGAAAGTGTCTGGTTGTGCTGCAACTCATTATAAGTGGTTGAAAGACTACCGCAGGTGTAGGGGCGTGACAAATGGCATCAGAGCACAACTGATTCAGATATTGAAGGTTGAAGCTGATACATACCTTGACAGTTGGTGGTTGAGCATAGTTGCTCGTGACGAAGTGAGAGTGGAAAGAGGTACTTGCAAGTGAAGGAAGGCTGGTTCAGTTTTGAAAGGAACTGGGTGAAGGCTGAAAGGAAAAAATGGTGGACAAACCTATAATAGGTGAATCTAGCCATAATGCAAGTGAAGTCTTCCAATGCAAGGTGCTGGAACAAATGGGTAGATGGGGTTCTAACTAGGTTTCAATGAAGGCTGAGAATATGAAGATTCGGGAAGGTTGTTCAGAACCAAGGAAGGAACTTGAAGAACTCAAAAGCCAACACAGATGTACAACAGATGGTGAACTCAAGGAACTTGATGAGGAGATCTGACAAAGTGGTCTTGGTCTTCAAGAGCTCTTGGATGAAAGAACCCGGTTAAGGAAGCAAAGCGCCATGGTGGAAGCTGAAATCAAGCAAATTGAGGAGGAGATAAAGAAGAAGCTTCTTGGTAAGAGGGTTGTTGTAATTGAGTAGGATGAGCTCGACTACATTGATAGGCTGGGAACTCACTACCGTGACAATCCAGAGGATGTTCGGAAGCTTAGTTCTATGAAGGTAGTCAATGGAAACTTGAGCAGAATGCGGTGAAGGACAAGCTTGAAGGGAATCAAGCTGAACTAGGATCGGGCTACTTAGAAGAGCCAAGCAAGAAAGTGAAGCACCCTAGGAGGAATGTCAAGTTGGAGCACAAGCCAAATGACACTTTTGAGGCCAAATTCTTGAAGAAGGTTGCTGATATAAGACACAAGTTAAAGCCAACAGAAGGAATTGATGCCTTGAAGCTGAGTTTTGTGTAGGTATCTGTGAAAGGCAAGAGATTTGCAACTTTGGTAAACACGGGGGCTACTCATAGCTTCTTAAGCAAGAAAGTAGTAAAGTCCCTTAGGAAGAAAGCTAAGATGGAGAGAGAGTGGAGTTCTTTCAAAGTAGTCAACTCTACCATGAAGGTTGTTACTGGTGTGATGGAAAACACACAGGTGAGAATGGGATCGTGGTTTGGAAAGTTGGACTTGAGGATCATGGACATGGATGATCATTCTATGGTGCTGGGGCAAGATTTAATGAGACTTGCACAAGCCATACCAATGGTGGACCGGGAAATTCTCTTGATCACAGCTGAGGGAAGAACTATGATGGTTCCAATGAATAGGAGTTGCTTGGGGTATAGACCAAGGATGAATTCTATGACTTTGTATCCCAAAGATCCGAATGTGAAGCATGAGGATGTGGAGTAAAGAGGACTTGCGAGTATGACTCAAACAACGAAGGAAGAGAAGTTGATTGACTTTGTTGCGAGAACGAGGAAGAATGAAGTAAGTGGGAGATCAATCTCATGAACCTTGAAGCACTTGACAGAGATATCTTCTACTCATGATCTTCACAATGGAGTTGCAAAATAAGGGAGTCCGAGTACTACTTCAAAAGTAGTGGTTGGAGAGGATTATGAAGGTAGAGATCCGGCTGGTATAATGGATTTTTGTAGGTATGCTATGGGCATATATGACTTTCAGTTGACGAAAGCTAAGCTTAGAGAGCTTGGGTGTACATGTGAGGAGATTGAGGCTGTGCACATATACTTGAGGACAGAACATCAATCTAATACATGGGTGGATGAGAATTAGGAAGGAAACTTCCTGGCCCTCCTTTTTCTATAGACAACCTTGGAGATGTGTTGGTGCAAGGTCTTTGGTTTGGACGGGGTTGCACCACCTTAGCAAGGGGCTTTGGAGGAGGCTTCTTTATGACAAATTGCAGATTTCGATGTAGATGGCTAGATGTTGAGATGGAGTCTACATGGGTTGGACATCATGGACGGCTACAATCATGGACATCAGGTTGGAAACATGGAACATGACAGTTTATGCAAGGACATTATGCAAGAGCATGTGTAGAGGTGTCATTCATGGATATCCTATGGGGAATGCTGAAGCAAGGATGTTGTGCAGATGTTGTTATGACATGGAGATGTATGAGCCAGTGGAGAGGTTGTACACTCTTGTGCAACAAGGCCATGGGTTGAACATGTAGCAGATGGGATGGAGATTCCATGGACCTAAGCATGGAGAATTGGACAGATCCTTGATGAGTCCAAGATGTAGCAGAGGTAAGAGGAAGACTGATGGTGGCATAAGAATGTGCATTCTTGTGGTTTGGGCATGTGGTTGGATTAGCTACCTAACTAGTTCGAGTCATGAGGGGTACAAATGTGCAGAGGTATGTCAGTATTGGATCTACACAAGACAGACTACAAGATGAGGACGAGACATGATGGAGATGGCTATTTTACATATGTTGTAGGGCTGTTTGTAGTATGTGGACTAGTTGATATCATGGATAAGACTGTTCAGATATAAAAATCTTGGTAGTAGGATGGTTACCGGGATGACCTATTATCGAGGATGACAATGACTTCAGGTGGAGGAGGATGTAAGGACTTGCAGTCCGAGTTTCTACCACCGTGCGAAGTACGAGCGAGAGAAGGCAAACAAGCGAGCATGCGAAGTAGAAATGCGCATGGAAGATGGTTTGTTAACGAGTTTATACTGTGGGGACGAGTTGGGCAAGTCACCCATGGGCTAACCGAAGTGTTGGATGAGTTGAGGGGGCGGTGCTATGTGACGGGCGGGCTGACCCACCTCATGGGCAAGCTACATGATATCAACATGTCGGCTGGGCAAGTTTGGCATGGGTCGGCTGGGTGAGCTAACCATGCCCAACTGCCTGTATATATAAGATGTGAGTTGGAGCGTTGGAAGGAATCAAACGAAAATCATTCGAACTCGCTCATCATCAAAGGAGAAGTGCGAAGTGGAGAGAGGAGCCACAACAAGCAGAGGTGATGTGCTCGCTCTATGGGTAGCTCTACATGGGAATCGACACGAGTCTTGGTGACAGGTGTAATGCAGGTCATGGGTTGCATGAAGGCGCCCACCTGTCGTTTGGAGGTAAATGCGGGTGGAGGGCATGGGAAGGCGCCCGCCCACTAGTTCATAACTCAAGTGGAAAGGTGCGTGTTGGTGCCCGCTCACCGGTTGGAGACTCAAGTGGAGAGTGCATTGAGGCACTCGCTCAAGGTCGTAAGTGCGGGTGGAGGGTGCACGAAGGCGCCCGTCGGGTGACGCGAAGTTCAGTTGTGGAGTTTTGGTTGGCGGTCCATGTGAGGGCACACCCACCCAACTCGGGCAAGGCAACTCATGTGTTGAAATGATGAGGCTACAGAAAGGTGTTGCCGGGTTGAAAATTTGACTAAGTATGAAACTTGGGGTTTCCCGAGTATACTTGTAAAATTGTAAAGTTGTATAATATATTGAAATTGGGCAGACTCATTGTTGAGGGAGTTGTCGATCCCTTTATACTATTGTAATTGTGTTCTTTATGTATAATTGTTGTGGATAATGAATGTGTATGGATTTTTATTAGTATAAAGGAATAATAATAATACTTGGTGAAGAAAAATAAACTAAGTATCGAATGTTAAGGCGTAGTCCATGAACATAAGTATTGGTGAAAGGAAAGTGTTCAGTGGTGTGCACCTCGTTATAAGTGGTTGAAAGATTACCGCAGGGGTAAGGGCGTGACACTATGGGATGAATGGTGTGGTGGAAAGAATGCACAATTTGACTAGTAATAAGTTCATCCATCATGAAATGAACTTGACGGTATCTCTAGTGAGTTGGATAGTTAGCCATAGGTGCGAATAGAGACTAATGATGAAAAATTAGAACATGGCACAAGTATAAAATGTGAGAGTAGGAGAAGTAGACAAGGAGGCAAATTGTAAATCCATTTCTAGTTGTAAATCATGGATGTGTCTCGACACCATGGTAGTGAAGAAACCCTCGAAAGAGTAGGAGTTGCCATAATTATCTCCCAAGTCGAAGTCAAGCATAGGAGAGAGATGACAACAAAATATATTGAGGCAAAGTTCATGTCCTAGTACACCACCCACTTATTTAATCACATGAACAACCACTATATTAAGGGATTTAATTGAAGGACATGGGTGAACTTTGATCCATATATATATGCATGGGTCATGAAATCCTAATATAGTTTTAGTGGGTACAAGGACATGTTTAACCATTACTTCAAGGTGCTCGCGTAACTTTCAGTTAGACTCTCATGATAAACCTTACTCAACATTGAAAAAGTCTTAGCTTTACACCATTAAATCCAACCCCTTGGCCCTACACTTATATTTTTTTATTTAGACAAAATGTAGAAATTAAAAAAAATGTAATAACAAAATAGAAAACAAAACACTTAAATATCTTTATAAAAAAATATTAATTATATTAATTACTATTTTGTACTTAATTAAGCTAATAAATATTTCACTTAATTTTTTTTTTATAATATCCCAATATTATTGAGATATATAAGATTTAACTTTATATAAATAGATAAATAAACCATTATTAAAATAAACTAGGATAAACATAAATTTATAGATTTGAAAGTTACACAATATTTAAGATTTTACAATGCCAAAATATCACAAATATAGCATTCACATTAGTGGCAAGAACAACAAACGATCAAACAAAGGGATTAAGGCTTCTTTGTAAATACCTTTAATTTTGATAATGGATTATAAGGAATGTATAATTATTTTTAATAGATTATTATAATATGGTTGAGGAAGAATTTAAATAAATAGAATTGGTGACTTCGTCAAATTTCAAAGTTTTGTTTATTAGATATTTTTTTTTAATGGCAAAAGGTTATATTCTATAAATCTTGTATGCTATTGTTTCATAGATTAAAGACGATGGCCTATTCAACAAATTTTCTTTGATCTGGACTCTAAATTTATTTCGTGAATTGAGAGGAGTAGTAGAATTAGTGCATCTCTTCCACCCTTAGTGTTTGATGCAAAATCTTGATTAGGATAATTGTATAGGTAATTGCAGAGGCTTCCACCCTTAGTGTTTGATGTAGATCTTAATTAGTGTAATTGTAGAGGTAACTGCAGAGGATTGTAACTGTAGAGGGTTCTATTCTAACTCTTTTAGAACTCACCTCCACTATATCACTTTCATGTCAAACTATACTTCAATAAGACATTGGACATGAAGGAGAGTTCCCCCGAGTGATCTTCGAAGTACATGACATAATAAAAGATTTCGTCATAGCATGTGAGGGATAGGATGTATGAGTAATATGACTTGAACCCCATTCTTTCCATCCTAATCTAGTTGTTATGATTCTATAGCATGTGAAAAATTGAATTGATGTTGAGTATGGTAGAAACCATCTAATTGTAGAGCATTTAGGTATACCATTAATAAACATGAGGGGACCCACCAATGATAGAAATGGATCTCAAGGTACTTAGCACAATCGACATAGTGTCAATAGATGGCTAATGTTAATTAACTATGGACTTTCCCAATGAAAGATCTAAAAGAGTATTAAAATACCCAAGGATCAGACTACAAAGCTAAATGATCCTTCTATCAATAGATCACAAGATGAAGAACAAGGAGAAAATACACTTCATTATTTGAAAAAATGAGTTATACATGAACCTTATTTATAAGAACAATATAGGCTTCTAGCGATAGCTAGAAGATAAGATTGATGACTCGATTCATAAGGATAAGACTAACAACATAACTAATAATATTGCTATGTAAGCTTACAAGTTTCAATATTTATTGGAACTCTAACACCTCCCATAAGCAAAACATAGGGAGGAAAATAAAGAACAAAGAACACAAAGAATGGGTCTTGGCAACTTGTCCTTTTTAGGTATCCATGTATAAATTTTCATAAGAGAGAGAAAGAAGGAAAGAAAATGAAGAGATAAAGGAAGGAGGACTTAAGATTCCCCCTGCAAGGACAACTCCATTTAATCCAATCATATGTCATAGCTAAAGAAACCTTGTTGATACCAAGGAATTTGTAAAAATATATGTTGTTTGTTCATTAGTAGGTACATATTCCAGGCCAAGAACACCATCTTGAATAAATTGGCGAATGAAGTGCATATGAATCTCAATGTGTTTTTTTGCATTAATGCTCCATAGGATTTCTACAAATTCGTATTGCACTTTTATTATCACGCCATAGGAGAGTAGGTTGATCCTATTGAATACAAAACTCAAACAATAATTGTCACAACAAAATAGCTTCTTGACTTGTGAGAACTATAGCTCTATACTCAACTTCCACTGTAGATAATGAAATTATTGATTGTTTCTTGCAAGACCAAAAAATAAGAGTAGATCCAAGACAAAAAAACAAATCCATAGGTGCATTTACGATCATCCACTAATGCAGCCCAATCAGAATTATTGAAGCCTATAAGCTCAGGAGAACCAATAGTATACTGAATGCAAAAATTAGAACTTCTTTGAATATATCTGAGAATATGCTTTTGCTAGTTTCCAATGTCTCTAATGAGGATATTGAGTAAATCTAGAGACCAACTTGACTGTATATAAAATGTCAGGTCGAATATGTGTCAAACTTGGGCCAAACTAAGCCAAAGCTCTCATACTATGTTAGGTTTTTCGTTACACCAAAACCTGCAGGCATTAGTAAACTTCGAAATCATTATCATTACCTTTTTGAGTGGTCCTAAGGTGGATCCTAGAGTGGTGGTTAGTCCACATGATCGATTCCCAATCAGGTGAGTGTGAAAATCCAACACCCTTCCTCAAACACAAATCGGGGAATCAAACCTAGGCCAAGGCTCAGATACCATGAAAGAGTATTGAAATAGCCAAGGATTAGACTGCAAAGCTAAGCAATCCTTCTACCAAGAGATCACAAGATCAAGAATGAAGAGAAAACATACATCATTACTTGAGAAAATGAGTCATACATGAACCTAATTTATAGGAATAATATAGGCTTGTAGCGATAGCTAGAAGATAAGAATGATGATTTAGTACATAAGGATAGACTAACAACACAATTGATAAGATCACTACATAAGCTTAAAAGTTTAATATCTATTTAAACTCTAACAAGATTAACGATGAAAACTTGTTATCGATCATAAGGATGCATGCCACTAATGACTGTAATCTCCAAGGTACTAATGCTTTCTATATACCTCTCCTTAATAATTCACTAATGTTGATATGAAGAGACTCATCGAAAAAGGGCCATGATGTATCCCCCATAAATCAACATGAAGCAAACCAAGAGATGTTGTTAAGAGATGAATTTAATAAATACAATTTAGATAGGGATGATTGACATAATAAGTAAACAAGACTCTAGATGTTTTAGTAATTCTTAAATGTTCCTTTCACATAGATGGAATGACAAAGAAGTAACTTGGTAGCATTAACTCATGAGCACCCAACGATATCATGTAAGAAAACAAGCTGTATTTAAGCAAGCTCCATAATGACTAAAAGATAACCAATCGAATAACTATATGACTCATATATATGTTATGAATTCTAGGAAAACTATAACCCAATTATAAGGAAATTATGGAAGCAAGTTCCATGATCTAGGGTGACACACGTGATAGGGCCACTTCTTCATAGATACTCCAATACATTCTCTCCCATCCCCCTTCCTTCTAATATCTCCTTCATATATTAGTGAACAAAAAGGAGAAGACATGTAAGCTTGATAGTTCCTTTCTCATTTAGTTTTAATAAGTTCAAAAAAAATTAAAAGTGTACTTGATAGGGTGTATTTTTCATGAGTCAGAAAAATAGGTAAATGTTTGCTTGGTATTAGTGTCATAGGAGGTAACTAAGAATTTAAGTTCTATGTATGGGAAAGTGATCTAAGCTAGAAGCGTTTGTTTTCTATACTTAAGCGAAGGGGAAGGCTCTTGCAACTGTGTGTGTGGAGACCTTGGTAAGTCCGCAGCTAAGTGCATGGGCCCCTACAGCTGTGTGTAGGGAAGAAAGAATTTGTAATAGAAGGATTGAATATAATAAGGACTATTTTGGAGCCATATGTGTGTATCTATGACTTTATGTTTACTTATGCATTTTCTATGTATTTTCTCTATTTTTCTGCAATTGTCTTAAGAAATGCTTAATTGATGCGCAAAAGTAGTAGATCTGTTAATTTACTTGATGATATTAATGTTTAAAGCAATCAATGCAAATTTAGAAGTTTTTATTTTTAAGTTATCTTAATTTCCACAATTGAAAGGTTAGGTTTTACGAAGGTCGAGATAAAATCCTAGAAGTCACAGAAAACCATCACATAGGCCTCTCAATGTAAAACCTATTTTTGTCATCCCCCAATACTTTTTTGGGAGACACAACATCCTCTGCTACATGGGTTGTTGCTAAAAGACCCAGTAGTGAAGGGTTTTGTTGGTTGGCACAACTATCTTTGAGGTTAGGTTCGGACCCACTCAAGCCAACAAATGGTTCCATTGTTGGGACTAGTATCTTTTTGAGGAATTTGTGATGTTGAATAAATGGTTTCCAACTAAGAAGGAAATCAAGAAGTGGATAGATTGGAAGTTGCACGAATTTGCAGCTAAGGAAAACAGAAATCCATGTCTATCGATGGAATATTGGTTGAATAGATACCTATATATAGATGAACATGAAATTTTCCTCTGCTCTTTTACATGCGAATTACACCAATGCCTATCTAAATTAGATGACATTCAAGGTACGTGGAAGCTGGATAACCCTATTATGTGGACTCCAGAGCTTTTAAGGCATCTTGAAGCTTAAGAAAACAAGATTGTGAGGGTTTTTGATTACTATATCGATAGAATTTTGGGTGGATTCATCACTAAGCTCTTGATTGATACATCTATAAGGTATAGTGAAGCTAAATGATAGTTCTTCAAAGGACCAAGAGGTAAGTATCTAAAGTACCTAAATACTTGGATTAAAATGCTATTGTTTGAGAAAAGGGTTATGCCATTAAATTAATGTTTAGAAGAGATCTGACAGGAGCTACACGAAGTGGAGAAATGTTCACAAGGTATCTAGATTCATGTGTTGAGTACAATCCTCTGTTGGGAGCTTCTGACAATGACGAAGAAAGTAGTGTCCTAAAGACTCCTCTAGGGGTGCTATAGATGGTAAGGTAGGGTATCACAAGGATACCACATCCATCCACTCCACTTCCACCATCACTTCTGCCTCACACACCTACACCTCTGCCTCCACCTCCGCTATTCAACATGGCCAATGCTATGAACATGCCCATATTTAGAGGCCTGGGAGAAAAATGCCCTCAACAATTTTGGTTTGTAGAAGATGTTGTGTGGAAGTCACAACAAATTACAGATGATGACTCGAAGAAAGCGCAACTGGTTACAACACTGCAAGACACAACACTAAGCTAGTATATTAAGTATTGTTCGGCTCGTCCAAATGCAATGTTGGACATAACGAAGAAAGCACTCAATAATGAACTCAAGAAGCCTACGTTGCAAGGCCAGTGAGTGACAGAGGTCAAAGAGATCCAATAGAAGGTAAATTATTTTTCATGGGACTTTGATCAGAGGTTGAAATGTCTGCTCTAGTATGTTAATATGTAGATCACATTTGATCAACACAAGGACTTGTACATTTCTTCACTATTGCCCCATTTGAGATTATCACTATCACAACAAAAGATCGAGATGTAGATAGAGGCATTAGAGATTTCTATCAAATTATAAGCCTCACCCATTTAGGATACAAATCTGGGAGTGAAACATATTTAGTCATAGATGGCTAACCTGCATATGGAGTTGCATAGCCTAAAGAAGGGAAAAAAAGTCTAGAATGAGATCCACATAGAAGTATGGTGTTTGAAATGTAAGGGCTAGGGACATGATAAGGATCATTTCCCAACATACCAAAATTATCTAGTTGGAGGGGGTCATGTCCCCTTGAAACCAAAAAACAACCCTAGATCAAGTACGTGAATGGCACCATGGTGCGTTATTTTTCAGATTACGGGAAAGCATATGACGGACAATTGTCATATGCTATAGAATTTTGTGTAGATTCCACATTAGATGTTCTATAATTTATGTAAGTTTGTGGGTCATGATGAGCGTGATTTCCAGAGTTCCAAACTAATGATGGACATAACACCCACATATAGACAACAGATGGAGGCTCGACCTTAGGATCAAGGTGCAACTGCAGCGTGCAAAGGATTTCAAGGTCAAGGAAGAGGATGCAGAGGAGGGGATGGAAGAGGTTGTGACCAAATAATTTGTTACAACTGTGGAGAACCAGGTTACTTTGCACTTGATTCTCAGAATCCAGTGCACCCCTCATGTCAATATTGTCGCCACTTTGATCATGTCATAGAAGATTGTCCTGTGATCATTGTAAAGATGCAAGAAAAGAAGACACAGACTTAGTAGCCTACTCAAAGCACCCAAATGATGAGATATGAACTGTGTGAAGAGGGTCCTAGTTTTAATATTGTCACAAGAGGTGGCATAGTTACCGGGGAGGCTAAAGGGGAGAAACCCAAGGAAAATGTATGGGTTCACAAGGTTATTGATAAGGATACAGGATTCAATGTAAATAAGGTGAAGGAAACATTTATGGAAGAAAAAAGGAGATTCATGGATGAAGGAGCTTCCAGATCAAGGACTCACAGTATGGGAAAGCCTGAAGACACCAGTATTGCGTAGGAGGCAAACCCATCATTATTAGCATCATTCTTGAAAACCTGCATGAAGCTCCTAAAGGATAAGAAGGTAGTAGAAGGACTGCAATAATTGATAGATAATTGCACTAGTAATAATAATCCACTATTAGAACAGTGTGCGGTACATATGGTGGGAAAAAGTAAGAAACAGATTGGTAGCGAAATGAGATTGACTACCCAGATTGGAGAATATGAAATGGACCAGGGAATTCTTGATTTCGGGTATGATGAAAATGTTCTGTCAAAGCAAACTTAGGAAAGAATGGGAAGAGTAGCACTGTAGTGGCCCCCGATCTAGCTGAGGATGGCGAATCAACAAAATATTATTCCTATGGGTGCCTACATGAAGTGACTGTGGATATTGAAGGGGCTTGCGTCATAGCCGCTTTTGAAGCAATCAAAATAGTAGACGATAATAATTCATATCCAGCGCTACTTGGAATTGATTGGCCATTTGATATGAATGCAGTCATTAATATGAAGAAACATAGTATGACATTAAAAAAAAAGAACTAAGGGTTATTGTTCCATTGGACCCAGTCGAAGGTGCACGATATACTAAACCACTCTACAACTATGAAGAGGATGATGATATTGAGAATATCTATAAGTTGACTATGCGGGATGAATATTAGATCAACCCTATGATCAATGGGCAAATTATGTGGGATAAGGACAACTCTTGGAATTCAGATTCATATGAGGAGCTAAAACAATGGAAAAATATGTTGCACAAGCTATCATCATTGTGATGCAACACGCTTACAAAGTCACTCTGATGTGTATCCACTAAGGTACACAACCTACCAAATTATGATGGTTTAGAAGATCTTAATTTATATCTGGATAAATTTGAAAGGGATGTACTCAAGGAACATTAGTTCCAATGCTAAACATCACGTTGAGCTACGCCTGTGCTGAGAGCTACACCTTCCAGAGAGAAACAGGTGCAAGTCCTCAAGGAAACGAAGGAGTTAACAACATGAAGCTAGAAGCTCGAAGCAGCTATTACAAAAGCCTGCAGTGAGCTTCTAGATCTTTATATTTCAGCCAAAGAGGCCTCTGTAGAGAAAATTCAGAAAATGGCCACCGTAGTCAAAGAGCCTAAGGAAGAAATCAGCAAAGTCAGGTTTGAGCTGTAGCTGCAAATATTAGAGCTAGAACTTAAGATTCAACTCACTACCGTTCCTGAAGTGAGACAACAGCATAGAGCTTCTATCAAAGAAGAAAAGGACACTTTGGACACTGCAGTCAAGGGTTGCACTTAGTTATTTGAAGAGGCCATGGAATTATGGACCTCGCTACAGGAGGATCCAACTCTATAGAAGATTGAACCAGACATCAGAGAGAAGCAATGATAGTTTGATGAAATCAAGTTGACAGCACAAACCTTAACACCAATGCAAAGGTTCACTTGATTAGAGGAAGGCAAGCTCATCTAGAGTGAAATTGATGAGTTGTGTCGCAAGGAAGAGATCATATACTCATGGACACAACCTTGGGAAGATGAGGTCCGTCAGTTGAACCTATCAGTGAAGATAAAATTGAAGGGTATGCAACAGACAAAAAATACCATGCACCTTGCAGTTGAAGGCGCAACCACTAAAAAATTGGTCGAGGAAGTGTATCAAGCTGCTACGTAGGGGACAAAAGATCTTCAAGTTTTTAAGATGGAATTTAGTGAGCTATAAGTGAATATTGAGGCACCAGTGACTCAAGGACGAGTCATGAATTTGTGTTGGGGACCTGTTGGGACAGGGTCCCCTGGGATAAATTTTGTAATAGTTTTTTGTAAAGTCTGCATTTTGAGGAAGCGGCACGCGAAGGTTCTAGAGTCGAAGGGTCTTTAGGTAGGTCAAATCCCCTTATTTTTTTAGAAGTTAAGATATTTGTGACCCATCCATGGTTCGCAAACCATGCTATTGTAATCAAACAAACTATATAAAGGAGTCATAGCGAGTTAGAGGAGATAACTAAGAAATAAAGATCTATGTATGGGAAAGTGATATAAGAAAGAAGAGTTTGTTTTCTATACTTAGGTGAAGGGGAAGGCTCCTGTAGCTATGTGCGTGGAGACTGCTAGAGCCTATATTTTCCTTAGGTTGGAAAGGAAAGGGTCTAGGTCCACATCAAACCATGCTTAGCCTTGTAGCTAGCCCTACGAGGACAGGAGAGGGCTCTCTCCGGGTCGATCTCAGCAACAAACAATCGATGGGGCTCGAGATGAATGAAATAAAAGCTAATTTTAGGCTAGGTATAAAGTACAAGGGTTTGATTTTAGTGTTTGGGGGTTTTGAGCTGGAAACAGGGAAAGGCAAATTGGGCTTGGGGATGAGGCACAATTTTTGTAGAGTTCTGATTGGGGCAAGGAGGGCAATCATTTTGATGATTTAAAGTGAGTGAATGGATGGATCAGACTGGTGAGGAGCTAAGGAGAGAAAGAAAGTCTCAAGAATTCTCCTTAAACAGATGAAAACATGGAAATTTAAACAAATTCAAAGGCAGAGCATAACAGTTAATGGATTCTACCTTAATCACTCATTTGTAAAAATTCAAAAGAAGAGAAAGGAAAATGATACACATAACACTAATGAACTTACAATTACTTAGAGAATAACACCATCAAAACATAAAGCCACATGGATCCCAAACAGTGCTGCAAAACCCCGGTCTTTCCTTAGCCAAAAATGCAGAGATAGAATGTACAATGATATGCCCAAGCAATCCCAAGTGTCCAACCCTGAAAATGACTTAGAGAATACATGATATAGACTAGCCCAACCCATTCACTTGCCTCTAGGGGTCGAGCTCATCATTCTAGGATTTGTTCCAACCAATTCTAAACCAAGCACTGAAATCTGGGCAATCAAAACAACTTGCCTCTATAAGGTAGGAAACTGATTCGTTCATTAAATTTTCACTTTTTAGTGAATGAATCCTCTAGAACAAGTAGAAGTATGCCATTATTACATCATCATCATTAAATTACATCAAGATAGGTGAATAATTACATCAAGAAGCAAAACAAGTCAAACTGGCCGAATTTCTGAGCTGGAAGGTGAAAAATTGGGCAAATATCCTCTATGCGCCGTGCCAAATCCTCTATGCATCGTGCCACTTTGGAGCTGAATTTTGGGCACTTCCTGAAGTCCTAATGGAGCCCAAATTCACTTTTTGGAAAGCCCTGTCTATCTACTTTCCAACCCGAGTGGAATGTTTTAATTTGGTGTCCATTTTCCCCTCCAAAAGCCCATTCTCCCAACACTGCTCCATGTGTGTCAAAATAGGGGTAGTGAGGTCATTGTTTGAGTGTTTTTGACCTCTTTGGGACTCAAAACTTGCCCAAATTTCTTGGACATGCACCAAAAACTATGATTTCATGCCAAATCAAGAAATGTAAACTTTTTGTGATTTGGAGCTCCCTAGCAAAAGCGCGCGCCACGTGGCACGACGCATAGGGAGGCAAAACCCTGTTTTTAGTGCAAAAATTTTCAAAAATGAAAAAATTGCTCCAAATTTCTTGAAATTTGGGCTGGAACTTCTCTATCAAGGGCTATGATGATCCCAAGAGGCTTTGGCCAATATTTGAAGTCCTTCATCCACTTTTTGCCTCCTTGATGCTCTCTTCACCTTTGCTTTCAAACTCCTGATTCTCGCTTTGCACACCAAGTCCCGGGACAAGTAATGATATGTCTACCACCTCTTTGAAGCCTCCTGGGTGCATGTCCCTCCATGGGTGAATCACTTTGGGTCTCCTCTTCATAATCATATGAAGGATCAAATGCTATAGCTGCTAGTAGACAAATTGCACTGGAGAAATAGGTGTTGATGTGTCAAACTGGAGTGGATTGTTTTTGGTGATGTGCTTGACCTCTGCCATTAAGGGAAATGGTGAAATGAGGGACTGGAAGGGAAGAGAGAAATAGTGGGGGATTAAGGATTGTTGGGATAGACTTAGTTAGGGAGATATGGGATATTATGGGAGTTCTTGTATAAGATTAGGGTTTGGGGTTTACATTTGGAAATTTGGGAAAGGGGATTTGGGGTAGGGGATTTAATGAACTTAGGGGGATAGGGGAACTTAGGGAATGATGAAATAAAAAGAAAAATTAGATGAGGGAGTGAACTTGGTGACAAAACAGTGATTTGAAATCCTAGCAACAAGTTTCCTTGAGGTATTTTAAAAGATAGGGTTTGATGTTTTTGTTTTAACCATTACCATCCATCAACCACCATACCCTAACACGAACTTGGATGAAACACACAAATGGAGGCTCTACCTACTTGTGGAATGAAGAATTTGTAATTTGGAGGAAGATTTCAATGAATTTCAGGCTTTTTAGCCCAATGCGCCGCGCCTTCCCAGTGCGCTGCGCCAGTGTAGTTTTTGCACTGTGGAGGGCAGCCCAATGCGCTGTGCCTTCCTAGTGTGTCGCACCCTTTTTCAGGAGCGTTTTGGAGGCCTTCATGGTGTAAAAATTGGGTGTATGATAGTTCATTGGAAAGGTATTTGCGTCTACTTTCCAACCCAACTAGATTTTTTCAATTTGGAGTTCATTTTCCCTGTCAAAAATCAAATCTCCCAAGACTAGTCAAAATGTGCCAAATGAGGCTGCCTCAAGGAAGAGTGCTTTTACAGTCAACGTTTGAAGGCATTACTCAATTCCAAATTGAGCTCATGATAGCTCATTGAAAATATGTTTGTGTCGAGGTATCATTTTACTCATCAAGCAAGTCATTTGGCCAACCAAGCGAGGAGAAAACTTGATTTTCCCAAGGTCACGTTAGAGGTGCATCAATTCTCCCAAGGCAATTGTATTTTCAACAGTTCTCTAAAACCATGACACCTGTGTAAAACGTGAAGGACTTTTTTCTTCCTTGGCATGTTGTGGACAAAAACCTCTCTTAGTTTTCCAAAATACATATTTTATTACTTAGAAACATCATTTGAGTAAAACATACCCCGATGTGTGGAACAAGGGATTTGTCGAAATGAAGCGAAATGAAGGGGATAAGGGTCTTCTAAATTCTTGAGAAATTTTTTGGAAGTGGGGAAGGATGTTAGGAAGTAGGGGAAAGTGGAATATCAGAAATTGAGTGAGGGGAAGGGGTCCAAAAGGGCTAAACAGAGGCCCAACCTAGAAAATTGCCAAGTTGTAGCAAGAAACTAGGGTTTGTGCGAAAATGAGGAATTTGGGGGATTTTAGTGATGGGAAGTGTTTAATAAGGTAAATTATGGATAAGGTAAGGTGTATGAACAACAAGATACAAGTTTTCCCGATGATTTGACCATCCAAGATGTTGGGTTGTGTTATATGCTTTCCACATAGTTAACAGGGGGTTTGAGGGGTACCTGTAACCCCACTTTATGGGGTTCGGGGCAGCGCCCCAGAAAATTTTGGTTTTGGACCCTATGTTAGGTTGGGCGGACCCACATATGGTTTTGTGCATGATTTTTGCACATGTTTTTTGGACGTGATGGTTTTCGGTCCATGGTATTGGACCGATGGTTTTTTGGTCCATGGTATTGGACGTGATGGTTTTTTCGGTCCATGGTATTGGATGCTTCGACATGTATAAAT